>CM021771.1:2538060-2570713 GCA_011076525.1 Nettapus auritus | reverse complement strand
TTTTTTTTTTTAAAAAAAAAAAAAAAAAAAAAAAAAAAGTTTTTATTGTAACTGAAAATAATATTGCCATTTAAAACTCACAACTAAAATAAGAACCGTGTAAAATGTCACAAGCAGTCAAAAAAAAAAAGAGGGGGGGGCCCTTGAGCTGTTGATCCGATCTCACTTAACAAGCAATTGTGTGAGTGATATGGGCTCTTTTGAGCTCCCATTCCCACAGGGAGAGGCTGTTACAAAGATTAATTGCTGCTCTGACAGTAGCTTTTGTCCATATGTTGTAGCAGGCTGCATTCTCTTCAGCAAATCTACTTTTTCCTTTATTTTTTGTTTTATTTTATCTGTTGCATTTCCTGTCTCTACCGTTTTTTTCTCATACATAACTTGCTGGGTAGGGAAAGTTTTTGTTTTAACTTCTGGTTCACCAACATCCTGGTGAGGATCAGGTTCTCAAGCACAGTAAGTGACCTGCTGGATTTAAAACTTTTGTGTTCCCATCTGTTACGTTTGTCTGGAGTTCTCTGCTCCTTGTTGTTTGAGTAAAGATTATTTAAAATAGCTACCTTTCCACTTTCTGGTTCTTGCAGTTTATCAGAAGGGTTTAAGACCATCAGGTTTAATATTATTATATTTTTTCTTCTCCTGTAAATGTACAGTATCCTTTGTTCCAAACAGCTTGTTTGGGATTTAAGCACACTGATGTACCTTGTTCTGCCACAGTGAAAAACAGGAAATTCCAGGCCAGGCAATTCCAGGCCTGATCACCCTGGGAGCTGTTCCCTCCTCGTACAGTCTGTGCCCCCACCAAGGGCTTCTGCTGTTCTTTCTCTGATCTTTCAAGTGTAGAAAACATGCAAACTCATCATTAGCAAATTTCTTACATATAGACTATTCACAGATTAATGTATTTTTGTGTGGCCAGGTGGTGGTTTACTTGGGTGGGCGGCCGAGCTCCACCACAAGCGCTCTCTCACACCCCTCCTCAAAGAGGATCGGGGAGAAAATACAATGAAAAGGGCTCAAGGGTTGAGATAAGGATGAGGAAATTGCACAGTAATTATCATGATGGGCTCCTGCGTGGTCTCCTCTCCACAGCCTACAGGTCCAGCCCGGAATCTGCTCCATCAGGGGTCTTCCACAGGCTGCAGTCTCCGTCGGGGCAGGTCCACCTGCTCCACCATGGTCCTCTCCATGGGCTGCAGCGTGGAGCCCTGCTCCACTGTGGTACTCCATGGGCTGCAGGGGGACATCCTGCTTCACCATGGGCCTCACCACAGGCCGCAGGGGACTTCTGGTGCCTGGAGCACCTCTCCCCTCCTTCTTCACTGACCTTGGCGCCTGCAAGGCTGTTCCTCACTTCTCTCACTCTCCCAGCTGCTGAGTGGCGCAGCGTTTTTTCCCTGTCTTAAATATGCTCTCACAGAGGCGCAAAACAACATCGCTTATTGGCTCAGCTCTGGTCAGCAGTGGGGCCCTTACCAAACATGGGACAGCTTCTAGATCCTTCTCACAGAAGCCACCCCTGTGGCCCCCCTGCTACCAAAACCTTGCCACGTAAACCCACTACAGGCCATTCCCTGTGGTATGTCCAGGCTGTATCTATATTAAACCACCTTCTATCAGTCAGAACTCAATTAAGCAACAGCAGGGCAACCCACATCAGGTCCTTTTATGTCCATCACTGTAGCAGCGAAGTCAGTTACCTGCTGCTGATGGTGCCAGATATAATTCTCCCCATTGAGTTCAAAAACACAAGGTCAGGATCAATAGAAAGCATATGCAGCTGAAAACTCACAAAACCGAGAAAAGAGACAACATCCTTTGAGTCAGCAATATTTAAATCAACATAAGGCCTTTTTAGCACCTATCCACTGTCTTCTTTCATCAGCTTCCTACCTGGATCCCTCTTGACTGCAAGGAGGTTGTTGAATGCGCTTTATTTCAAAGATAAAGGCTTCATTGTAAACAGGAAGTGAGAAGGTAGGAAAAAGCAGAAGAAACAGTTAGAAACATTGTGTTTACCATGTTTGACAAGGAACAAAACCCTGCTTTCATGTGCAACATTGTTCTTATCAGACACTCCAGGCTATTTTCAATTTCAATTACTGGCACTTTTTGTTGTTGTTGTTGTTGTTTTTTGTCTTTAGTTCCTTTATGGATAGCTATCAACTTCTACAACAGTGATGATTCCTTGTTAAAGCAGACACCTGAGTTAAATTTGGTTATATTGTACAGTTTTTCTGCTTTGCTGAAAGTTCTGATAAGCACAATAATTGCATTTGTTTATAAACATCAACGTTACAGTGCTGCGCCCTGCTTTTGTTTTCTATTTCCCCACGGCCACGTGTCCATATGTCAAGTATCTGCTCAGGTTAGTTCCAGGCAAGCTCCCTTCTAATTCTTCTCTGTGTCCCTTTCAATTCTTAAACAAGGTAAACTAGGAAGCCAAAATAGAGATTGTATTCTATATTGCATTAATGTTTTTAAATAATTTCCTCTACTGAAGGTAAACTGTAATACCCTACTCTATTACCCACTGGTGAATTTGTCCATAAATTAAGTAATGAGTGAAATAAGTGTATGTAGATGAGCTTATCTGTGAAAAGCCAAATAGGCTGCTTTCAAAGATAGGAGTTGAAAATTCAGTTAACCTTTGATTCTGGCCACAAATATGACTAAAAGATGAGAGAATTTCCTTTTGAATTGTTTTTCATCGCAAAAGCTGGGAGGAAGAGGGTTCTTTCTATATCAGAAAGTGAAAAATGTGATATTTGGAAAGAGGTTAGGTTTAAAAATAGACACGAGACCTTAAGGAAAGGGGAGTGCTCGCACTGTAACCTAGAAACTGAAATCCCTGAAGAAGTATCCACTACAGCAGGATGTGAAAAGAAAGAGAAATTTAAAAATCCAGCAAAATAAGCAGAGTAGGCTTCCTAAAAATGGATCATTACAAATAAAGCAGGAATAATAGATAGAGACTTGGGTCTATGGCTCTTAGCACATGTGGTCCTTTGTACTGAGGAATTCTGTTTGGAGATATTTTTTTCATGATTGAAAATAACTGCCTCTCTATATGTCTTTGAAAAATATAACAGGATTTATAAACTCTTAACATACAACTAAATTGCTTGCATACCAGAATTTCATGGTGAGAATGCTAACGGTATGGTTCTGGAGCTTATTTTATATATTCGAGAAAATGGGTCATCCTGCTGCTGTTGTGTACTTAAACTGTTGCAGAGGGTGTACAGTTTTAGTTTGTAACATAAAATCAGATCATCCCTTCCTATGCTTCCATTAATGTCAAAGTGAGCTCGGTACGTAGAATTTGTCAGTAAAATTTGGCTGGCGTATCTGGCACTCTGAAGGATGTGTAGCAGTTTAGTGAAGTGTAGAAACCCTCCTTTTCCTTGCTCAGCGCGTGTAGTGGCCAACTCAAACTTGCAAACTGTGTACTTGCCTCTGACGGCTGTTGACAGATGATGCTAGGACAGTAAACGTGTTTAATGCCTCTTTTTCTTGCAGAATCCTGTGGCTGCCGTATTTAACTTACAACTCCAATTAAAATAGTTTTCTACTACCACACCTTTTCCTAAAAAACTCTATTTATCCTTTGTGTTGTGCACGATCACTAAATCATGTAACTTCCTTTTCCTACGTCAACCTGCTTGTTGACACTACAAACTGACAGAAACAGGCAGTAGAATTCTGCGGCCTAGCAAAATAGCTTTTAGGCATTTTAGTAATTCTGTTCTCTGGTGGGCTTTGCTCGTTTGTTCTTTCGTTTCTTTGTTTTTGTTTGTTTTAAACAAATAGTGAAGATAAAACGAACAACAACAAAAAAAAAATGGGGGAAAAGGGTCATGGATCATGAGAGGAACTGAGTGCATACCTGTATGCCCAAGTGACTGATTCCTCAGGTCAGGGTTTTCCTGGTATGGGATGAGAAAACTCTTGGATTATGTCAGTTTTCACAGATCAGAAAATGCACAAAAGGTACAACAGCACATTTCTGGTTTCACTGATCAGACTCATGTGTTGCTTACCCTGCATTTCAAACAAACAAACAAACAAACAAAAAAAACCTGCATAGGTAACAACTAAATAGATGTCAATATTAAAGGGCATACTGCCTGCCAGATTTTTTTTCCTGAATGTAGCACACTTACATTTGTTATTCTTGCTGAATTAAGTGTGGGGTAAGAGAAGAATCTTTGTCAAACACAACCCAGCTCCTTAGGTCAATAGAAATAAATAAATAAATGCAGACAAATAGAGGATCCTGATTTTTATGTCAAGGTAGCAGAAGTCTGGATTCAGGTTCTGTTTAAATGACGTTTATCCAATAATGAAGACCAGGCAGAATGATGAATGTGCTTCAGTGTGCCTGTGCTGAAATAGGTTTATAAACAAGCACCTGCCATAAATCACAAAAACGGCTTTGTCAAAAGTAACTAGAGACCAGATGCATCTTTATAATTACCTGTGACACCCTTTGTCCTGCTTTCATATCCTCTGCTCCTCACTTAGATAATCTGTTTTATTTTACTTGTGGTTTCAGTGATTTGCATTCTCTTTTGAAACCTGGGCTGATGTTTGGGAAGCTTCTCGAAAGTCTCTAACAATTGCTTTAGAGGTAGTAAAAATTTGTGAGGTTCATTGGTTAAATGCTGCAAATCATTTTTTCAGGAGAGAAAATGAAACTGCCCACTAGTACTTTTACAAGAGCTTTGACAAATATTTTCCCAGAGCAATTATTTGTATTTGCTTGGCTTCTGGAGTCTGCTCACCAGGAAGGGGAAACTTCATACTTGTTTTCTTTGGCTACATCTCGTATTCAGTGTTATGGGCGTGGTCTCAACTCATGAAGGTAATTTTCGTTTCTAATTAATAAAGAGTTGTGGAACTCTCATGAATATTTTTGTTCCTTGCTTTGTCCTTTTGAGTTGATCTTGCAGTGTGAGACTAACCGGTGGGTTGCGGTTCCAAGAGTTGTTTCTTGTTTAGCTTAGAGAGGGCTGGAATGTGAGTTCCATCTCTCTCTTAGTCTTTGCTAATTTTTCTACCTTATTGTGTTATCAGGCATCTAGAAATAGCATTAATGCAAACGTTAGGCACAAAGCAGGCATCGCACAGGAAAGGAGATTAAAATAAAAGAGAATATGAAAGCTTGGAGGTAAATGCTGATTGAATTTGACTTTTTAAAATGTTTTTCTATTTCCTACTGTGGCTACCGTGCTTAGCTGATGTACAATCACAGTAATGTGTTCCTTCATACTGGTTTACAAAAGAGCTTTGCAGTAATCATGGAATAGAAAACGCAGAGCTAGACAATAAATGTGTCTGCTCTTAGGTCAGCCCATTTAATTTCCTTTTCAAATCCAATTGTTCACCTGCTGTGCTTATTAAATATAAGCATACTGTCTGTATCTGAATACACTGTCTGTGCTACTTCGGCACTCTCTACCTATTGCTTGGCCATTACTGATGCGAGCTGCCTCTGAGGATGATAGTAAGAATATGAATGCATGGTCTTTTACTTAAAATGTTGCCCACAGTTATTTTCTCTTTCTTTTGTCTTTTTTTTCCCACTCACTGTCATGATCAGTGCCAGGAGATTTAATTTGGTGAATTTACTTTTTAACTATAAGTTCAGCTTCCCAGTGCCTACCGCCCATATATTAAAACATCTTTCTAATGAATCTATTGCTTCTGGTCACCTTAAGAGTCTACCTCTACATGGAGTAATTCCAAGTAATTCATTATCCTCTCTGACCCTTCTTGTGTGATTACATTTTATGGTGATAATGGGATTATGGCTATTTAATTCTTCCTTTTCACAACAGGAATGAATGAATCTCAAGTACCGAGAATTAAAAACATGATTGGATGTAAGCTAACAGTGTTGCTACCATGACCAAGGCTGACCATATCCTGTATCTCATCTGTAATGAAAATAGCATTCACACAGGCAATCACTTCACCTGGCAGAGTATTCCTGCTCATAATTTTTAATTATTTTTTTTTAAGTCTCAGTTCCTTAAGAAGATTATTTCTCTCCAGGGCATATACATGAGAACCCCAGAACAAGTCCCACAGGGAAGAAATAGAGCATGTTCTTCTGCAAATTCAATCAAATCACCTAGGACAGAGCCCAGACAAGAGCAGTCGGTAGCAAAGAGCCGTGGCCATGGTCCTGTCAAAGTAGGAGGATTCCTCCTGGCTGTGAGTGGGGGCCTATCTTTACAAGTTCACTACATGGAAAAAATTCTTAGTTCCCTGTCTTTTGTGCAAGGCCCTCACATGCTTCCCTAGCCATGGCAAAATACAGACCTTTTCATTTCCCTCTAAAGAAATCATCTCTTAAATAGAGAAGATGAGACGAGTTAGCAGTTAATCCAATCAGCAATCAGGATTAATTCAGTTTCAGAATGGGTCTCTTGCTGATGTAGTAAAACCACAAGGACTAGCAGCCCTTTTGTTTCTGTCCTTCAGGATTTAATGTTCATTGGGAATTGCCCTGAACCGAGTGTCTGTCACAGAAACACATCCAAAGCTCAAAGTTACATTGAGTTACCCTTTCCGCACTTCAAATTTCCACGAGGGAATGCAGGATAGAAATAGATGAGTAAAATGAACGCTGTCTGGCCATTAGCTACAACTCATATTTCAGTGCATCTGAAAAGCAATATTAACATGCAATTTTAAAGGATGAACACTGAGTAGCGTTCCGTTTTTCTTTTGGTTTATTCAGATGCAGGTTTGTTTTAAAATTTGCGTATCTTCTATTTATGCTTATGAAATCTGACTATATATATCCAGTTTAACATGCAGCATACACACCCTGAGCTTTCATTTCCACCACAACAAAATAACATGATGATCTCACTCCTAACCGCTATTTAGAGCAAGAGATTAGCTGCATGGTCAAAGTTTCTCTGTTGTCTTCTAATGACCAGTAGCGCTTTATTCAGTGCTGTCACCAGGGTCCTGTAGTACCAGGTCAGGTGTTACACTAAACTTGTTCCAACATGGTTTGAAGAATGTTTATGCCCCTGTACATAAGCTGATGTTTCCTGTGTGTCTTCATATAGGCATGGGTGTGGTACATGTTGTTCTGTGTAACCTTTTTTTTTTTTTTTTTGGCAGGAGAATAAGATTCCTTGCAAACATACTTGATTTTCTTACAGTATAGATAAGACTATTCTGGTTTTATTCTAAGAAGAACATAAATATTTCTTTTTCTTCCTAGAGCTTTCCATTGGGTCTTTCTGAGCTCTAGTGCAGCCAGGCTCCTTGTAGCTGAGATAGCTATTACAGATTTAGGGATATGGGATGTGTAGGTTAGCTGCTGTTTATGACTAAAGCAGTCCTAAAGCAAATGTACAAAATGACATTACATAAGGTGGGGGATTCTTGAGTTTAACCAGAATGTATTAGAAAACAGAGTGCACTTTGCTACTCACAAGTGATGAATTCAACTAAAAAAATATATGGAAATGATATATTAGTATGCTTTATGTGCCTTCCTATGCTTTCCTTGGTTGGTTTTAATCGGAAGTTAATTTATCCAAAGCACAACACATCCTATTCCTGAGTTGCCTCCCCAGGCTTGTTTCTCCTGGGAATGGATCTCATTTAAGTCATGAATAAAAAATACTTGATTTCCTTCATAGGTCTTCACTCCCTAAAAGTGTTATATATTCATGTACGTCTATATAAATATGCATATATGTATGTGTATACACGTATGTGTATATATTATACATACAAATTAGGACCTTGATAGTCTTTATGATGCAGATTCAACTTCTGCTAAGTTAATATAAGCACTTTTGAGCACTCAAATTTTATCCTGTATTTGTGACTCTATAACAGAACACAAAATACGTCCATGCTTCCTCACCTGTTTCCTTCAGGTTATGTATTTCTTTCTTCATTTGTTTTAATGGAATTATTCCTTTTTTGTTTTAGATGAATAACTAATGAATAATATCTTTAAAATATGTAACCATTAGGGACGTGGCATTGCAATATTGATGAAGTCACTCAAATGCAGTTTTTTTCTCTTCTCTGATAAAACCACACTAAAGAAAATAATCTATACACATATACATTCCTTTGCCTTTGTTGTTCTGTGATTATCTACATGATGTATTTATGCTAGCTATGAAAAAATTGCCATTCATCCTGACTGTAAATCCAGTCTATTGAAGAGATATCCTTAACAGAAACAGATCATTTTGCAGTAACTGCTTTATGTGAGTGTACAGAAACAATGTGCTGAGGTAGATGTGGTACACCTGCAAGAAACCTCCATACTGTTTCTACATGATCTTTACACAAAAGTTTCCAGGGACACAGGACATTTATCAGGGAGAGTTCTTTGGAGCTTGGATCTTTAAGTACAACTGTTACTGAAGCACTGATGACAACTTATTCCTTATCAACTGCTTGTTGCTACCAGTAATGTCCTTACGGGCATTAGGGATGAATCTTTCCTATTAATCAGGTCTTGCCTAAGGAAAATATTATAATAATAATAATAATAATAATAATAATAATAATAATAATAATAAAATGTGCTTAACCTTACATATACATGACCATGCTTAACAGATTCCCATCCAAGTTCAACACCATGCATATATGAAATCATTTGTTTTGACTGGCCTGTTCTCATGGCATTGTCTCATAGAAGGGCAGTATCTGGGCAGAGTTGGTGGTTCTGCCAATTATGGAAGCATGATACAGTATTTTAGGTTTGTCCCTCAGAACTGTGCATATGCCATGTAGAATTCAGCTTTTTTTGGAGAGGTGTAGTGCAAAACTGGACTTATATACATGGAATGAATAATAATAATAATAAAAAAAATACAATTTGCAGTAGAGGGAAACATCAAACGCAGGTCTCAGAAATTCTCTGGTTTTCTTAGAGACCATATTTACCTAGTATTTTTTTTTATAACACTTAAGTTTTTCTTCATGTTTTGTTGGTGGTGGTGGTTTCTTTTGTTTTGTTGTGTTGTTGCTGCAATGTGAGGTTCTGGTTTAGTAGCTATGTTCACCACAAACATATATATTTTTTAAATTAATGCCTTCACCAAATATTTATGAGGACTGGGAGAGAATATGTAAACTGGACTCTGTATGATAAGTTAAAAGCCTACTACACTGCATGCAAACACACAGGAGCCAAAGAGCTTTGCAACAACGATGCTTGCAGTATTACCATGGTATGTGAAGAATAAAACCAAAAAGTAACAAAACTATTTTAGGATTATTACATTCTTCTGTATTGTCTCTTGTCTACGGTGGGAAATATCACTGACATAATTCATAGTTTAGGATCCTTTTATACGTACTTGTTGCCAGCAGCATCAAAATTCTCTGGAATGCCTCTGCAGGAGGTAGGAGCTTTCCAGCACAAGTTAAAAAAAAACAGGGAAGATTTGTAATTGATATGAGCTTCACTGTTGAAATTGGAGTTTACAAAGGAATTGTAGGATCAATCAATAAAGGATTGATCTGACAGTTTTAAATACTCATGTCTCAAAACAAATTATCCACCTACAGGTTTCTGTAAGAAATATTTCAGTCTTACTATACAAAGGAGAGAGGAGTTGACCTAAACAAATCCCTTAATGACCTGTAATCAACCCAGTCCTTTGATCTTCATGACTTTTTTGTAAAGGGAATACAGAGGACAAGTTGTTGCCATTTCTGATGAGGGGAGGTGTCTGTTGGTCTTCTGAAAAATCTGATTTGGGGTACATGCTGTTAAAAGAGTAGATTTGTGGTAAAAGACCATGATTTGTGACATCAGACTTGTCAAATATTCCCTAACTGGAGAAATCAGTGTCTTTGTTAAACTAGCGAGGTAATACAGAGGGTTTGATTTACTTTACATGTGCTACAAAGTCCTAGTGTCATAGTAGGACATCAGCTTCCCTTTGAGTGGCAGCTTTATCGGTACAAACATCTGCAGAGCACCACCTACATTCCAAAGCCTTTCACTAGCAGCGTTATGTAATAAGGGTATGACAAGCACATATATTTTTGCAAATTGTCAGGCTCTGCTTTGTTCTTTGTGGCATCTTGTTCGTGTGACAAGCACGGTAGAGGCAAGTTTTATATAAAAACCGTTTAAAAAATTTAACTTTGAAATTTACATGTTGTCTTTCAAGGTACATGCAAAATCAAGGCAATGATTTCTCCCACAGGAAAGTTATTATGAATTCCGCATTACATAAGACTTACTCTTACTTTCATCGTTATTTTCTATGCATAATTCTCTTAGACCCCACAAAATCGTCTCTGCAGTTAGGCATGAACCACTAATATTTGCTTCAAGTTGTTTATATTTATTTAATGTTACTTTATTACAAGCACAAAGTTTGACTATAGCCCCAGCATTTCCCCTTCGGTCTTTCACATTTTAAACAAAGATTCATTTACCTCTGGATTTTGTTGATGCTTGCATATTTTTAACTTTTACTTTATCTGTGTTTCACAGTGTGTTTTGAAGAGGGAAAGACTGCCAATGAAGTTGTTTTTTCATTGATTATAAAGGAAGTAAAGGGTGTTTCTTTGCTAACTCAGTTGCAAACCCTCCACTAGTATTTTCAAGTAGCCTTTAAGCAACTGTCAGCCGTTCCCTGTGAAGAAAGACTTCAAGTTTTGTCATGCAATTAGTGAGTGTTCAGAAGGCCACAGTATTCACAGGCTGAGCTCTGCCGTGAAACTCTGTACAGGCAATTCTCTTTCTTCTTAGCATACCTGCAAAAACGCTACCAGAGGTAGAAGGACTCAGAATAAAATTAGAGAGGAGATGCAATAATAAAGTGTTATTTAAGGGGACTCCACAATATAGGAACTTGCTTAGGTGCCTGAATAAGGGGCTTAGTTTTTAAACATAGTCATATGCCTTTTGACACTGTTCCTGAGCATATATGGACAGCCAGTGCACCCACAAACATATATGACACTGTTCCTTCAGCCCTGCCTAAGTGTACTTCAGAATTAACTCAGTTACTATGGAAAGATCTTCTCTGAGTGTGGATTATAATGAAAATGCTATGCAAAATGTTGGTCTTCACTCCAACCTCAGATCATTCAGACTTTATTTCCCAAGTATTTGCCCAACAGACCTCAATTCTGGAAGCAATTTCAATAACTGTCATTTGGCAGGTACCTGGCAGCTCATTAATTGTTGCTTTGAACTTTAATGTGGAAAGGATTTCCTTGGAATATCTGTAGGTTTTTCTTTTCTCCTTCATGTGAGAATTTCTTACCTTTTTTTTCTCCTGTTATTTTACTGCTGTTAGTATTTCTGAAACTGGCTTACACTTTTTCTGCTATAAAACAGATTTTTAACCCCCTAGCCCTTATGAGTTGTGCTAGAATTGTTCTTTGGAATTAAAGATGCTAGTTTAGTGATACGTCCATCAACTTCTGCTTTCTTCCTGTTCCACAAAAACTAAAGACAAATGAGAGAAAATCTCGTGAACATTTTAATGATTGTTCTTGAATTCCTCAGCTTTATGGCATTATGGTAAAATATTGTCCATAGTCATACTGAGGGGCAAACGTTGTCATAGGTTCTAGACTAGAGAAAATATCTTGGCATAAATGGAAGACGTATATTGTTTACTCAAGCATGAAAGTAAGCTTTCAGGCCTGCCATCCTTACCAAGATCTTCTTGAAATACTTCTGTCTATTAATAGTTATTACAGCTTCTTGTTTTAAGATATTATTCATTAATGCATATTTATCCAAAATTGGCCTGCAACTTTGGTACCCTAATATTTGGTTCATAAAATGAAGCAGATTTCTTTCCACTGTGGGGTTGTTCAAAAGAATCTTGCTGTCTTCCTGATAGACATAGAGCTCTGTGATTGTCAATAACTTGATCTCATGTAAGATCCTAATTAAGCCATTCAATTATTTTACATAACAGAGAACTATAGTGGAGAACTTGGTGCTGTTTTCCAGACAGGTGCATTTATACACACACATATGTACACAGACACCTCCACGTACCCGTGCAGCCTTGCTCACCATTTGTGAACTATTTTCTTTCTAATAACTAATAGACTTTGGCATCTATTGCATCAAATAAAGTAATGGAAAGATTTGTGTGGATAATTCCCATTATCATTAATGGTCATTTTAATTATCACATGCCTCAGTGAGATTAAATACCCCTAAAATGCTGAGATATCTCTGGTCTTCTAGTGAGTTACCTGTATGTGAATTTCCTAAATTAATAATTGGTGCCTCTCATTATTTAGTTATTTTAACAAGTCTCATCTAATATCTAATTAGTCATATCTAATTTTCCTGAAGTCCTGCTGCTGCTATTCACTTCTTCCTTCAGTAAAGGGCAAGTGCATTGACAACAGCATCCCAAATCCTATTCATGATAAATAGCTGTAAATCAAGATTAATTCCCCTGGTAACCTGCAATTTAATTTTACTGTTTGAATATGAATGTATTCGTTGTGCATCTGTGAAGAACCGGCCTCTGACTCGTAACTCTTCATTGACTTTTCCTCTATCGTGCTGAGGGCTGTAAGATCATTTAAATGTATTATGAAGTTTGTATTATATTGAATGATAGTAACAACTGACGTTATAATTTCAACACAATCTTTTTAAATAGTGAAAGATCAAATTAGAAACCCTCAGAAACCAAGACAATTACATATGTTGTCACTAGCTACTGTCTAGATTGATATTTCTTTATTTTCTACTATAAATAGAAATAGAAATCTAGTAAGTAATCGCATAAAAAAGAGATTTCACATTGTTCTTAGTTTAAAGTTGCCACCAGTTCTTAAAACTTTTGTTTCAGTCTTCTATTTGTAGGATAATATTCCCTGCACAGAAATGCATTGTGTAGTTTTAGTGGCGAGATTGCGTGTGCCACTTTAGCTGGTTTTGAATTATGAAAAATGTTAATGTCTCGTTAGCTCCTCTGATCCAGGGACGTGCCAATGTGGCCAGTGGAAGCATGCTGGAAACATCACGATTTATGCTTAGCAATTGAGTGGCTCTTCATTTTTTCTTCAACCTTTTATTTCCTATTGTACTAGCCTTATTCGTGCCTGAGTTTCGTCTTCTAAAGCCCTTGAAGTCTCCGTAGGCTAAAAGCCTATGTCTGGTATTTCAGGGTGAAAAGGGCTATCTCCTATGGTGAAGCCGGACCTAATTCTCTTGCAAGCTCTCTTGAATATTTGTTCTTCATAAATGCAGTGCCATTTCTTTGTTCTAAAAGTGCCTTTTGGAATAAATATAATATTGCATTTAGAGTAGTGGAAAGGTGAGAGAAATAATCTAGACCACAAGACAAAACTATTTCCCGATTTTCCCTTTTAAGTAATCAACCATGAAGTCTTGACATTTCTAACAGAGATATTGTGTGTTACAAGCCTCACACTAAAAAAAAAATCCATCAAAATAAATAAGGCAGTTCATAACTCAGGCTTCTGTCTGCCAGGTAGACAGATAACATTAGAAGGTGTACATGCAGATCAATTTTTTCAAGGTTAGCTTCAGGAAAATGAGAACACTGGATATAATTGAGGAATATGTAGACTGAGAAAAATATGGCATCAGTCAATTTTCATATTCTCATAGTGATGGTCATACAGTTCAGTATCTAAACAGCAAAGTAGTATTTGCATTATCCTGGTTCTGTCCTTTAAACTATTGCCTTTGCTCACTTGTTTTCCAGACCATCATTAAACAACTACTGTCTTTTTTGCTCCTTCCCAGCTGAAAATGGAAAGGAGAACCTGGGCTCCAGAAGGCCCACAATTGCTTACGCATGGATGTAGTTCATAATATATCTTTCCTGTATTAATTGTGTCTCAGTGACATGAAAAAGACATGAAGAAAGAACGGTTTTCTGTCACTTCAGAAATAAAAATGCAAATACTTTGTTGCAGACCTGGTTTCCAGAGAGCTTGATCATCACAAGAAGGGTTCAAATAAGGTGACAGTAGTCTGTTTCTTGGATGTAGGCCTGTGGCAGGCCTGCCTGGTGACAGAGTACAGTGTTTGGTTTGGTGAGCTTGGGAGCTAGCAAGTAGGGATAAACTAACACCAGAACTCCAGGCTGCAGGTCGTATTATTAAGGAATAATAAGGAAAGGGGATAAAACAGCTGCATCCTTTGAGCTGCATGTGGCCATAGGGAATTAGCAGATTTGTTGTCTAAGAAATCAGAATGAAATGTTTTAGTGATTACTCTGCTCTACTGTGTTCGACTTTTTGCAAGACTTCTGCCGTGGAGGTCATAAATCAAAAGGATTATATCTACAATTGAGCCTAACAAGAAGAGTTTTCAGAAGTGGTGGATTACACAGCTGCTTAGCCTTCTGTCTCTGGTTCAGGACTTTCCCATCTTCCTCTGCTTTTTTTTTGACAGCAGCACAACATGAAGTCTTAGAAGTAAAGCGTCCTGTGTAAAATTACTTTACATTAAATGAAAGACCCTTATTTCTGATTTGTGCTCTTAGGATGCGTTAGGAGCTGAGATACTGAGCAAGTCACTGCTTCACTTAATTACCCACAGACCTGCACATACATGGACCCATACCCACAACTTGCAAGGTGCAGATTTGTGATCTGCTGCTGACAATGAGATGATTTTTGTTATTGTGTCTGTCATCTGAGACTAGCTTAGATAAGCAGTTGGTCTAGAAATGGCAACTGAATCCAAGTGTAGAACTCTCCTTATCTCTCTTCTATTGGTTTCCCTACACATTTTGTGTGTACAAGATTTTTTTATCCTGTTTGTATGTACACCCATCCATGAATTCCTACGGGACTGGTAAAGATGCGTGAATTTGAGAAACTCTAATTTTTGAACTATTGTGCCAATTTTTTCTTCCTGATTCATCTTTGAAGTTTTGGCTGTATCTTATGCTTTTAAGTCTTTTACTAACTCCTAACAATTACCATAAGAATATTAAATTAGTTAACATAAGTAACGCCTTTTTCATTATTGTTAGTATGCTATTATTTGTATTATGATAGTGGCTAGAAATCCTGCCTAGTAATGCAGACATCATTAGGCTAGGCATACTACAAATTCAAAATAGAGGACAGCTCAATTCAAATCTAATAAAACCGAATCAAAGCCAAAACCAACACTTTTAATTTCTGGAAAATAATCACCAATATCCTCCTGTCATGTATCCTCATGTAGCAGGTTTGTACTGATCTTTGTTGGAGCTGGAACTGTGCTGATAAAATGTAGCTCATAAGCAGTGGTACAGGTTTGTTGCTTTCTCCTCACCAAATAAAGGCAGCTATTATCAAGAGGAAGGAGTGAAGAAATTTAAGCTACCTCCCAAGAGCTACACATTTAAATTCAAAGGAATAAACCCCGTTAGAAATACTCAGTTTAGATGCTTTCAATTTCTCTTTTTACAGAGCCTCTTTATTCTGGTCTACTTAATTAATCATAAAAAGGAAAACGGCGTGGTTAGATATTTTCTAGTGTAGACTTCAGTACAAATTTGTATCACATATATATCATCCTACTAATCCTAGTTATCCATTCATGGTTTTAGACGTAAAGGTTATTCTGACTTCTAAATGGCATCTCTGAAATCGTCAGGAGTTGTCTCAGTCCATGACAGCACAACTGCTAGTGGTGGGAGTGTGCCTAAATCAAGCTGCGAGGCTGCCTGTTCCAAGGAGCTGCTGTATGCCCAACAAGGAACCAGTCATAATAGCCTTTTGTAGAGAAGTGATGCAGAGGGCGGAGGAGCAGAAGTTAAATAAGTAAGTAAATAAATTATTAAAAGAGAAAGAGAAAAGTAAAATTGTATCTGAACTTAAAACACACAGAAGATTCTTGTGGTATTCGCCCAGCTCTGTGCTTGGAATCTTTAAATCAAATTAAAGAATTACCTCAATTAATATCTAGCTGACAGTGTAGCTGAACTAAGCAAAACATTAGTAGCATAGCATATTTTAGCAAAACTGTGCTTTCTGGTGTATAATTAATTCCGGTGATTCCCTCCAGCCTTCCAAGAGGTCGGCAAAGAAACAAGAAATGTAGCTACGGGGTTTTTCTGCCTGGAGGGCTGTATCATCAGAGCATACCCCTTTGTAGCTCTGTCTCAGATAGCTAGACCAAGAGAAGTCTGTATTGTAGACCCTGTGTAAGTAAAAGCTTCCTAACAATGCTACCACCCAAACACTCAGGACTTTTTAACCCTCCCTGAAGAAAATATTGGTTTCTTTTTAAAGTAGCTTCAAAGGAATAAGCAATCTGTAACATTCAAATGGAAAAGCTTGTCCTTTTGAGAGTATGTAAGAGCTTCCTATTGACTTTTCTTCCTTTTGATTCCACAAAAAGGGTCAGTCTTTTCTTCTACTTCTTTGTCTTTGACAGAGACCTGCAGATTGCAGGGAACCACACCGCCTACAGCTTGCCCAAAGGGATCACAGCAAGACAGGGACTTACACCAAGCCCAGTTTAGTTTCTTATAACAAGCTTTTTGGAGTATTAAAGCCTCTGGATCTGTTTTCCTGCTCAAAAGAGATTCAGAAACTACTGCTTGTTGTATGTTCTAGGGGCCTTGTGCATAATATGAGAGAAAAATATCATATGGTGCTCTGCTATGAAGAACATGAGGGAGCTCTCTTTTGCTTCTTCCATTTTGCCTTCTCCTGATAATTAATATTATAATAACACAGATAATTAATATTTGTAGTTAATATTGACTCAACAGATGGACCAACTTGTTTAAAAAGAAGAACCTCAAAACATGTCAAAGTTTGGTTTACTCTGCAACAAAGCACATGTTCTTGCAAGTTATCCAGAAAATATTTCATGTGAGATATTGAGATCAAAAGACAAGAGCCCAGAATTACTCTTTCCCTAGGTTAGGGTGCTTCCCACTAGCCAGGACTACACAAACATACTTCCTCTCCTTTCTCCCCCCTTTTCCCCAACGTAGCTGTCATTCCAGCTTGCATAGCTACTATGGCTCAGCAACAGGAATGCAAAAAGCTGGGTTATCTGTATTTCTGTTGTGCTACATTAGTGTACGTCAGTGTCGTCTAAGACTTCAGCATGTATTCTCTTTGAGCTTGGAATGTATAAATTGAGTCCTCTTCCAAGGTACAGTAATCGAAGCAATATATTCTCTTCCACAACATAACATGTAAGCTGTTATATACAATGTGTATGAAAGAGCACACATTTTTCTGTGTTGGAGTGAACACATATACGTGATAAAATGAGTAGTGGCATACATCTAACCATAGGAGATATGTATGAATATATGTTAGCTCATTCTTAAATTAGTCTAGTGGAGTTGCTTGAAGACATAGAGAGAATAGTTTCAGTTAATAATAACATCTTTTATTTTAGTTTACTAATCATTAATAAAAAGTAGCAAACCATGACAATAAATGTTGGTTGTTCTTTTTTGTTTTGTTTTAATTGCCTGACTAGCCCTGCTCAGAAGGTAACTAATCACAAGCTAGCATAAGAAAACCATTTCAAGTAATGCATTTTTGGAAATGTCAACAGATGACCTAAAATTAATTTCTGATACCAAAAGAATTTTAGCTTCACCTCTCTCTAAGACTAGGACAAATGCCTGCTTTTACAGCTTTTTTAGTTTTCTAAACATACATTTCATTTTACAGTCAGGGAATATGAGATTAAATTAATTCTTAGGATCTCAGGACTGTGAATAAAATGTCTTAAAGTATAAGAAGGGAATGTTTATTTGAAGTTTCTTAGACAGAAAATGGTGGATGCATAAAGACTTGTAAAAGTTGGACTGGTAACTAGAATCTACTTGGATTTTCAAAGGTGTACGGTAAATTGTTATATTTCAAAGCCAAATGATGCCTTCTAGACTGAACCATTACATGTGATTGTTGACCAATATATGCATTGGTTTTGAAATAGGAAATGATGCTGGTGCCTTTCTACATTTGATTTGCCTTAGAGAAATTGAGAGATTACTCCGATTGCTTAAAAATAATAATAATAATAGCAAGGACAAAATAAAATCCTCAGTCCTTTAAGTTTTTCTTTAGGAATGAATGAAGAAATTAACATGAAAGTCTTGAAGCACCTGTTCATTTAGCCCTTCCATTGTAAATGGCACTTGATGTTGTAGTTTCAAATAGTTATCTTGATGGTACAAGTAATCGCTCAGATGAAAAAGTTAATGACACTAACAGTAATTAATGCATAATGTACAAAATGGAATAATTAGGGGTTAACTGATGATCCTTTAATATTTGCGGTCTAATCCTGTATGAGCATGCCAAGCTCTCTCCTCACACTTTATCTCCATTTTCCCGATATCACTCATACTTACCCTTAGGCCTCCATCTTCATTTATTTCCTATAGTTCTACTCCATTAAGTAGATCATCCTGAAATAGCCAGTTCCATTTGTCAGTCTTTTGTTCTGGTCCCCAAGCTCTCTGGTACCTGGGTAATGTTTCTCATGCCCTTCTACCTTTTGTGTCTTCAATGAAGTTTGTCATTCGGTATCACAGATCAGGTCCAGAATCAGGTGAATAATTAAATAGTCAAATATTACTTGCTGTGAGCAGCGAATGAGACAATTTGTTTCTTCCTTTCTGGACCAGGCTGGGAGTTACACTCCTCTCAGACAGACTTCTGCTTGCAGAAGTTTCTCATTTGTGTCAGGTACCATAATTTTTAGTTCTCCCATACATATTCTTCTTCTTTTTTCAAAGACTGATCTATGAAGGATCACACCTAACAAGAGGCTTCATTCCTGCAATGTTTAGCATTTGATTTTCAGACTCCTACTAAGATTTAATTCAGTAATTTCAGGGCTGTGGGAACACTGAGATTAGTCTGTCTTTTGAGGAGAATGCTGGGAAGAGTGCTGGAAAGTGGGAAGTCGATGCTTTTTCCCTTCTGAAATCAGCCAGAGAAATGTTGCTGCTGCTGCCTTTTTTGCACAATAAACAACTCATTGACTGAGTAGTTCCTCAGGATGAGTGGAATTTAATTACCACTTGTATTTGATGGGAATTGCAGTCAGTTCTTCACTTGTAGCAGGGCCTTTAACCTCCAGCTGCTCACTGTGCTGACCAGACTTTGATTGACCATCCGGCACTTCTCAGGAAATGTTTGTAGAGGGCTTCAGAGTGACCATGGATCTGCTGCCTAGTGATCATCTAGCAAGAGATCTAGCAAGAGAAAGTCTTAGGTTCTCCTCTGTACTCGATGCACTGCTTCATGCGTTGTGTACACATCCAGTTGCTGGATTAAAAAAAAAATGAAAAAACATCTTTGAAGACAGGTACACATGGAGAAGGTTTCCAGACCTCTAAAATGAGCTACCCTTTAGGCACCTGCATTGTTTTATTTGGGATACAGACATTGGTGTATTAGAAGACAAATTGTTTTTTTCACTTTTCGTTGCCATTTAATTTGCCCTTTAGCCAACATGCTGAGGAGGTACGTACCGCTAATGAAACTCTTGTGTGGAACTATCTTCTCAAAAACAGCTCCCTAGGCATCTTTGAGCTGGTAGACTGAGGAGTATTTTGGTATGACAGCAATAAATCTGCACTGTACTGCTTCAGTGATCTACCCTTTGTAGAACACTTCTCTAGGGCTCTCTTAAAAGCCATCACACATGTTTTTGCATCCCCATTACATTCTGAATGATATGCTACAAATCGGATACGCTATAGCACATCCGATTAAAGAAGTCATTCAGAATGTGGAGACATAAATGCAAACTCATTGTCTGAATTTCTGGGAAGAATCTGACACACCTGAAACATATCATTCAATTGCAATTACTTTATTAGTCACATTAGCTTTCATTTGAATTACTTCTGAAAAGGAAAGGGGGAATAATTACTGGTTAATGTAGTCTCTTTTCCTGAGGAATAAAGGGAGAGATTTCTATGGGTAGACTTTTTATCCGATTCTGTGTGTGTATCTATCATCACACTCCATGTCACAGGAGTTACTCATTGTAAGTAGCTAGGGCCAGTCCCGTACCAAATATCAGTTCTCAGACTATGTCAGTATTAGCAAGAGTAATTCCCAGGAATATGAGTGCAATGTTAATTACTGTAAATTCTTAGATCGCTTATTAAAAACCTAACCTAACTTGGTGCGTGTTAATGGTGTGCTAGCAGCCTTCATGTGATTTTTCAAAATCATGCTACCTGCTGAGAGTTAAACTCAGAAGGGGAGCTCTCAGAACAAATTATATTTCTTTAGATGGTTTCTCCTTTAAAGAGATACAGGCACATGATTGGAGTAGCTGCCGGGGGTGAGCCTCTGGGAGCGCTCCCAGCTTCAGCCCAGAGACCTGCTTCCACTGTGCGCGGAGGTGCCAGTGAGCCCTACCCACTCCTGTGCACCCGCAGCAGGATGGAACCCTCCTGCCCCTGCAGGGCCTGGGCCAAGCCTCTGGCTCGCAGGAGAACGCACCCGGTCACTTCGGCAGACAGAATGTGTTCTTTTCAAACAAAATGAGCTCACTCAATGCAGCAGTTATTTCTGCAATTAAACAGTACTTGCCTGGTTAGGTAATAATCCAAAAAACCCTCCACGGTACCATTTGGAAACAATTCCGCAATGAAGCAGGTGTGTTGCCCTTCAGGACCTCGTTAGTCCCTTAGCACTTTTGTAAGATACATGCTTCGATCATAAAGTGAGTTAGGGATCATGGGCATGTTCAGGCATTCATTTCAGAAACTGGGGATAGAAAAGGTACGTCACCAGACATTTCTCAGAGCATTTTAAATCTTTCCTTGAGGACGGGACGCTGATGCACAATTAACACATTGCACAAGGAAGAAAACAGTCCTACGGGTGGTTATTTGCTTTAATATAGGTCTTGCTCTCCTCAACTCCTCAGCTTCAGTTACATCTGCTAAGGCTGCATTAGAGGAGCAATGACTCTCACTGCTGTTGTGCAGCCAGTTTTTCCCAATATCAATTTAGTATTTGCTGGGAAAACAACACAAATTAAAGTAAGACTGGTGTACTGAATAAGCTAAATTGTATAAAATACACAGTTTATACTAGATGTTCTCTCTTTGTCCTTCTTATTCCATTATGCAATATTGTAAAATATTAAAGGACCATTGTAACTGCTTTTGTTTTACAGTGGTAAAAGACATTAATCCTCCAATTGTGATGAATATTGCAGTCATTTTAGTTCATTCTAATTTAGACCAGTTAAATTAAAATAAGAATTTGGAATATATGATATAGTTATTGGTATAATATTTGCAAGAAGCAAATAGTTTGCAGGTATATTTATTCAGATGAATATGGCATACTGGTGGCTCTAATATAGATTGGAAGCAAGTTCCGGCCAAGATATTTTAGTTTCTTTCAGATTAAATAGACTGATGAGGCTTATTGTTTCTGAAGGACAAAATGTCATCCAATAGCAACCTGTTGTTAAGAAAAAGTCTTGTAAAAATACCAAATGGCCAGAAAAGGAACAGTAATGCGAATGCATGAGAATGAAACATTATTCATTTTATAAGGAATGAGATCTTTCTAAATTATTTACAAAAACAGTCAGCAGTAGTGAAAAAGCAGATTGAAAATGGAAGCCAGGTGTGGAATGACATATATGTGAATGCCATATGGTTGCTTAAGACTGTCAAAATATGAAATCACAAGGGCTGACAGGATACACTTAGAAATATCACAAAAATATTGAAAGTTTTTTTTTTTAATAAAAAATTATCAGTTTTCTACTAAGATACTTGCCACAATGCACAGAATAATAACTCAAACAATAACTTCACAGAAAAAAAAAAAAAAATGTGATAAAACTGCACCAGGAAATACTGTGTTTATCTAGGAGATCACTGGCCTTTTTGTCAGCTGAGGCAGAGATAAGTGGGTCAGTAGTTGTATACATTGAATTTTTTTGTTGGAAAATTCTACTGATTTTCAGCTTATCGCTAACTAATAGGTTACTCAAACTATGACTCAGATTTGAACTTTTGAATTTCAGGGTTCAGGAAGCCCAAAGGTTGGGCCAGCTCTAGAGTTAGTGAGTGGACTATGTGTGACGAGGAAGGATACTTCTGGCACAAAGTCTTAGACGTACTAGTATAAATGTCCTTGTAAAAAACAGGGCTGCTGTTCATGTTATCATTTTTCTTTGTGCAATCTGGCCACGTAAATCTCCTGAAACAGAATGTATTTCTGGATTGGATCCCAGAATATAAAAGACAGTAAGGGAACAGCAATAATCATAGTGACGCCTCACAGCAGTAGTAGAAACACTCCCATCAGCCACAACAGGGTGAGCTGGGAAAAAAAATGAGGTGTTATTAGTGCAATTGAGAGTACATATCATCGGAGCCATCTTTTATTCCTCTCAGCCACGTCACTGCAGAAGAGGACATGTTTTCCACGCTGTAATAAAGCTGGAGGGGGTAAGGGGAGGATACTCTCATAATGGAAAACCCAAATGCGTCAGTGAAGCATTGCTGATGTATTTGAAATAGTTAATGGTCCAGATTACAATTCTCCTGTATTTCTTCATTCAGCTAAGCTAGCTGCTTTCTCATGCCCTTGAGAAACCTTGCACTTTCCCAGAACATAGCATTCTCTTAAAGACGAAAAGATCATGGTTGAAATACCTGAGCAAAATTCAGGTGATACGTAGTAACAACACGCTATTACAGGTTTCTTAAATTCTCCACATCAGGCCCTGTGGCCCTGAGGAACTCTGCCCTTACGGGCCCTCAAAAGCCCCTCCTCGCCCTCCTCCCTATTCCTGTGCCTAGGGGCCCACAGCCCCGTTTAGGCTCTGCCTGGATTGCTCAGCCCTACCAGCAGTGTGCACGGCTCCGTTGGTCCATCAGGATGGACCAGCTCTGAGGCATGGTTCCCAGCCACACTTACAGAAGGTAATTTTAAAGTCATTCAAAAGGACAGCTTCAAAACTGGGAATAGAAAGCTCCCAGTTCTGTCCACTGAAAATAATAATAATAATAATAATAATAATAATAATCATGAAAGTTACAGCAGTTCTTGAAAATTTCTTCTTCAAAAGTTTTATGAAGAAACCTGTCAGCAGGGAATGCACTGTCTCTGTTACTAAAGCTTCCAGTAACCTGGAAATCAACAAGACCTAAGCAAAGTGTTATATAGCTTCCTTATTAATTCTGTCATTTTGCTTCACTCGTGTGTGCAGCTCTTGTTTTCACTCTGCTTTTGTACTGAATGACAAGAACTCAAGGGCAAAGAAGCAATATGTCATGCGGGCATGTATGTTTGTCATTCAGTGAAATCCAAGAGCACTCTGTTGCATTGCTGATGACTTTAAAATTTCTATATTCTCAGAACAAATTAAGAAATAGGAGCATTGAGTTTCATTTCTCTTTCTTGAAGTCGTGAATCTGAGTGTGAGATGATTAGCAGCACCAGATTGTAAATATCATCAAAAGTAAGGTTGAGAGTCTCAGGAAGTCAAATACATAATCCCCTCCAAATTAACCTCAGCAATAGGAATCCTGGCAGGGTTAACTTGTAATTTGAAGTTTCCTGTGATGAAAATTTCTAGCTCTTTCTTTCTGCTGCTCAGATATCCTTACGAGAAAGCACTATCCTGAAGTCCAGCCTATACTTTTCTGTCTTGTTTGGCATGGTATAAAGATCAGATTATTCCACTTTAGTAGCAGTTTATGCATCTTTATTCCCCCTTGTTGTTTTTTTTTTTGTTTGTTTGTTTGTTTGTTTTGTTTTGTTTTTTCTATTGGTCAGCCTCAAGGATTTAAATCTTTGTAAGGAAAGATCTCGAGGCTGCTGATCACTTCTTACAACTGTCTTGAAGTTCCATTGAGGTATTCTTTTTGGAGATGAAGATGGTGACAGCTCCTATGCCAACATCACTGAATGTTTTCCCAACCATTATGCCAAAGCACAGAAGAAATCCAAGTTATCTGCTTCAGGTCTGGTTCCATAAGCTCCCCTGCTCAATCATATAATAGTTGCCATGGTACCAGCAATGAAGTAGAGGTCTCTGTCCAATTTTCCTACCAGTGATAATCCCATCCTTCCTCAACCTCTGCAGTCGAGACCATTCAAACCCAATTCTGTTATATCAATTGCAAGTCTCGGTGGTTATGCCACTACATCCCTCTGTGCTGTTTGAAAAGTCATGGAGTGCTTTAACTGCTCTAGGGCTGTGTGCAGGTTTGCAGTGAAGGTCTACAGATTATTACTAAACACTTAAATGTTTCTGGTAAAAAAATCGTAGGTTTACAAGCATAGAAAAAAACAACAGTAGTCAAAGAGCATGAGAACAAATATCACCCAGCTCCTTGGTAAGTACCTGTTATGATAAAATAAAGGAGTTGATCTTATTTCACTTTTAATAAAAACTTGTCTTCTAATGTGACAGCACAAATAGCTAGCAGTGAATGGTCAAAGAGAACAGCTCCCAGATGACTCATAGCATTTAGACAAACAGTTTGACTGATTCTATAAGAAAAAAGGAACACTGCAGTTAAGTCATAGACAGTTCATAGATGAAAGGGCTAGTATAATGTGCAAAGCAAATAAATGAATAGTTCATCTTTACTCAGTGGGATCCACTATACTGAAAAAGAAAGCATTTCTCATCTTTCAGAAATCTGATAGTGGATAGAACAACAACAACAACAACAAAGGCATTTTAAAAAAGTATCCACAGAGCCAAAAATAAGGTGTTACTCGAGTTCCTACAAAAATGTTAATTTAATCTTTTTTTTTTCCTTACAATTAAACCAACTCTTAGAGGTCTACGAACAACTCCACCCTTCTCCTTCTGAGCCCTCGCTGCACTTTATGAACTAGAGTGATCAGCTCCATAAGCAGAGTTTGTACATTTCCATATGGTGATTGAGTAATTAAGAAATTAGATTTCTCCGAAAGCTCTGTATTGCTGGTCTTAAATGAGTGGGACAATGTTAAAAACTAGATAGTGACTTCAAGCACAGTGCTGAGCAGGAACTGATGAAGAAGTAGCCCTCATCTCTTTGTAGGTTCCTTCCAACTGAACTATTTTATTCTATCTCAAGAAAGTGAAAAGGTCAGATTACAAAAGGGGTTAAATCACTGTTTAGGATTGCTCCTGGTGGAGTTTGCCAGTTTATGCTTAAGTTCATCTCCCATCTCCTCATCTCTCTCTCTCTCTCTTAATAGAATTAACCTGATCTGTACCAACTAAATGATGTGTTGGCCTTTTGAACCTTTAAAATTATTATTTGGCTCTCTTGCCTGACTACTTACTTCAGTATTACCTGAAAGGGTGGATCCAATCCGCTTCCCCCCGCATTCGCCCCTTGCAAGTGTGGTAGGTTCGAAATGTAAAGAAATGAAGCTATGAAGGAGAATAATAGATCAGATAAACCTACCAATTTTTGTATCTGTTCTTAGATTTTCTATCTCTTTTTGAAGAACTTTGCAAATTATTGAGCATCACATAGATAAACGAAATGGCCATGCTATCTATATCTAAATGAATGGTACAAAGATCACCCTGTAGTTTAGTTGACTGTTGAATGTCTGTGCTGTATAGCTTGCAATCAAATTAATATGCTTTACTTTAACTTTGTTTTGTTGCAAACAGAGTCACATACAATTGCAAAGTCAACAAAATTTATGTTCCTACCTAAAGCTACTAGAAAGCAATACCAGAAAACTGTCAGAAATCTGCCTTTAAGGTACTGCAGAAATATGCGTGATTTTATTTCTTTTTTTTTTTCTCTCTGTCAGTGCCAATGTGAAGATATGTATTTCTTCTCTTTCTGACATTCCTATAAAGGACATACAACTCAGCATAAATTTTGTTATCACTTTTCTAAATCCGTGCTTCCCACATATTAACATACTAATGTGCAAGATATCCAGGTCTACTTTTCTTTTTCAGATACACGGGGAACTAAAGGGCTCAAAGAGTCCTAGTGAGTGTAAATCAACACAGCTCCACCGGTTTTAATGAAGTTATGCTAATATACACTAACAGAGGATGTGCTAAATCTCTCAAGAGCAAATGTTCCCTTTGATTACATTTTGCTGTTAGGTGTAAGCATTGTCCCATTCCAACACAATTACTTCTTATTGTTCTTTCTGTATACATATATTCCCTTTCAAGTATCATTACATGGTTTTGAATGTTCCCTGCCTATGTAAGTCCTTATAAAAACACTTCTGAAATCACTTACATTTAATAAGGCTTGGAAAGATGCTAAAGATTTAAATAAATTCTGAGCTTGCACTGAACTGTTTCAGACTTTTCAAGTCTTACAGGTGGGCTAAGTCTCTACAAGCACGCAGTAAGCTGGGTGAACTGGAAATATGCTCCAGTCATACTGGGAGCAAGAGGTGGGCTTTGAACACAGGAATATGATGTCAGTGCTAGTTATAAATATCTCAGCTATTAACAGTGTCAAAGGTAAAGCTAAAGTAAATTCCTCAGCAGATTTACAAGTAAGCTTCCAGAAGCCCACATTAGCTATGTTTGGCATGCAGTGGGGTAGCAAAAACATTTAACTATGCAGTATAAAATGAAACAAATAGCATGACTTATATTAAATAAGGACAGTTAGGTGCAGGGAACTAGTTGAGAAAATAACTGCTAAAACTTAAGGTAATATCAAGCAACCCCATATCACTTTTCCTATTTAAATGTTACTGTGTGGGGCAAGGTCAGTAAGATATGCTGAATAAAAAGCTCAGCAATCCAAACTGACAGCACAGAATAAACAAGTACTGAAGGGGAGGCAGTGGACGTACACTGTTTCCCCCAGTAACTAGGGTGTGAGTGAAGCAGCAGTGCGATGTGCTGGGAATGGTCCAAGAGGTCTGTGTAAGAAAGAGGAAACGAAACGTTGTAGGGCTAGAACCTCAGCAGAAAGCTGTGCCTGGCTTTCCCGTGCAGTTCTCAAATCAGAGTCTCTGTTGTCGCTGATGGCAACCTGAATTAATCCTTTATTCTTCATTGATCTCAAAGCATCTAAAACCTGGCCGTCGATGTAATTTGCAATAGCCTCAGGTTTGCTTTTATTTTGTGTCTCACTACAGCACAAGCTAGACAGCAAGAAGTCATTGACTTAGCAATATTTGGGGCATGCCCCCTTCCTCTATTTTTTGCCCTTGGTACATTTATTAAAATGGGGGTTGAATGCTGCTTGTTAGCAAGCGAATTCTGAGTGTGCTCACTTGTAAGTCTTTATGCAAGGAAGCTTCTGATCCCTCTGCCTGTTTTCTCAGAGCAGAAGAAAAGGAAAGGACTATTCAACACAATCAAGGTTTTAAAATCAGGTTCAATAAATGTCTGCAAGAAACAGGGGAGAAAACAGAAATAAAGTTGGAGTAAAGCCTTTGAATGGTATGGGCACAACAAGTTTTTAGAGGATGAAAAATAAGAACCTGGAAAATGGAGCAGACATCTTCCTGAAATACGAGAGAGCATAATCCTCACATTTTCCAATTCAATAGCCAGATGTAGGACTTTATTTATAATTTTAATCCTCCTCCTGGAGTTATACTGAAGAACCTGTTTCCTTCAGCAGCTTTTCGATTGTATTGTTCTGTGTAAAAAAAAAAAAAAAAAAAAAAAATCTAACATGAAATCAAGATGAAATAACCACTTTGACAGATCTCTTTAACCATGCAGGGCTGGTTTCACCCACCACTGAAATGGGCTGTAATTTAGTGAGACGTTATTGAATTGAAATACCGAGGATTTTGAGGTAGCTAAAAGGTAACCACCTTCCCTGGAACTTGGCCAGGACACCGAGGATGTTAGACCTTCATTTCAGTACTTCCATGGGACTGGCAGCAACAAAAGAAGCTCCTTGTTGTACCATCCAGATGCTGGCACCGCTAGCAGAACAGTGACTCAGGTCTGTCTTCTTCTCGTTCAGCAGTGACCCGGCCTGCCCTCCCTTAGGAGGCTCGCAGCCTGAGGTGAACTGGTACGGCTGCAGGCTTGCCGCCAGACAAGAGGTGCTGGACATTGTAAAGAAATCTAGCTGGAATAATTGGAAGCCACACTTTATCGAGAGTTATTAGAGTGTGTTTTGGTCTGTGTTTAAGTAGCTTTGTCAGATCAGCATTCCTTAAAGAGATAAAAAGAAACACAGTTATGTACTGAAAGAAAACTGCAGAAACCCAGGCTTTGGTTTAAAAGGATCAATACTTTACATAAAGCATATCATGTAATGTGTACTGCCTAGCTATCTAGGTGAGTAGCAGAATATTTTAATCTATTCAGAACCCTGTGAAATTCACACAAAAGAATCCGAACTTCCCATGGTATCTCTCCTTTTGTTTCAGAGTGTTTGAGTGGATGAGAAAATGCAAACTAGCTCGTTCGGAATCACAGAAACTGAAGGTTATTGATCTGCCTGGCTGTCCTTCTGCTAACATGCCACTGCATCTTACCTTAGAAGCCAAATCCTTTTTCTAATCCTCCTTTACATCTCTGAAAAGTTTTCTGTAGCAGCATATTTACAAATCAATGACTTTGGCTGTCTGTAAAGTTTCCTAATGGCCTTCTTTATTTTATTTTTTTTCTTTCAAGTCCTTTTTCTTAATCACAAGCCTTTAGACCATCTGATGAAGCTGATCTTCTCTTTCTTTGCCATTCCTTTTCCCAGAATATCTGTACACAACAATCCAATCCCCTCATTCAGTTTCCTGTACTGTAGTTGGTAATATCGGATTCAAAACTTAACCTCTTAACTTTTTTTTTTTTTTTTGGTCTTAGGACATATATGTACTTACCACTTCCTAAAATTGCAGAGGTCAGACTAGATGCTTTCACACAGACTCATCAGAGATGGCCGTCTTGCCTATTTTTAAAAGCTGGACCATGAACTTGACACCACTTACCTTTGGACAGTTGTAATTGCTATAATTTGTAGTCGATCATTAATTGTATCCTATATCAGTGAGGAACCATTAGAGGCAGAACTGCAGCACTTCCCTTCTTCCTTTTCTTTGCTGACGTGCCCTGAAATTTCTTATGACAGTTTTCAGAGGAAAATCTGAAGTTTTATACAAGTGGCATTTGTTTCATTAAAATACTTGTGGACCACCCCATATCTGTTGCACCCAGCCTTCCTAGCTATAGCTTACGTAGCTAAAATAAACAGCATGTTATTTTTTTGGCTTTTTTTTTTTTCAGCATAAAGCAGTGCTGTGAACAAGCAAGGAAAACAAGTGAAAGCGGAGGAAGTACTTACAGCCTGAGGAGAGCATTCTAGGGAGCTGCAAGCATGCAAAGGTAATTTATTTTGCCCAGCCAAAACTCAGCAGACCATGACCAAGGGAATTAGAAAAGTACGTTATGTGCATGAAGCCCTCTACACCAAATACAAAGGAAAGAACGGAAACTTGCAAGTATAGTGATGCACAGCAAAATGGAGAACACTGAGCAATAGGGATGGCTTTGCCCTCTTAGCAGAGGTAACTCAGGAAGAGCCTTTGAGATTATAATAATATGAAGATAAAGATCTCTAAAGTGAGAAGAAAATGATAAAGATTCTTCTTCAAAATAATTTCCAAGCATTCCTTTTCTTTTACTATAGTTGATTTGATTTCACTCGTAAAACAGAATTGGCCAACTTTGAATATATTGGCCATTTTAAAACTGACTGTGCATTGTAATAAGCACACTAACAAGCTAGTTCTGTAGCAATTGACTTCCAAACAGCTCAAGATTTAAGTGCGTGCTTAATTTTCAGCATGTTAGAAATCCTACTGAAGCTGATGGGGATTATTCACCTACTTAAATTCTGTACGACTTTATATATTTTGCTGAATTAGGTCCAAAATATACTAGATTCATCCCAAAGCAGCCCAAAGTGCATTCAGGAAAAGAAGCATATGGATTGAACCCAATGTAACACAGAAGTTGTGCTGGAATACAGCAGGCCATTTCCGTACTGCTAAACTAGCAGAGCTGATGGATTTATAATTTTTTCTTATGTGATACAACACAATTAAAATCATAATTTTTCTTAAAAGCAAATTCAAGCCAGGCTTTAGCTGAAACAGGTATTAATACAGCATTCTATAAATTTAAGTAGTTACTTAATGATCTTTGAAACAGGGACTTCTTTTCATTACATGTATGTCAATATAGTGACTAGCACTGTGAACCCTTACTTTTGGTAATGGTTTCAACTTCTGTTAATATTATTAATGAACCATGAGCTATTGACGTAAAATTATAATTTAGATTAGCAACAGAATGGCAGCGCTGTCAAGCTTACAGCCTGCCCTAGGACAACATTAAGAGTGTTGTTTAGCATCTGCTCTATAGAAAAATATGCTTTATTCAATGTATTCTTGTTGAATCTTGTTTCTTCTAAGCAATGTTAACCGTGTCTTAGACTGCCAACCTTAGTCTCACTATAGTGCTATTGATCTGGCTCCGATAGGCCCACGTGATAAAAATGAAGCAATAATGGTCATTTAAATGTGTACTACAACATGGCTATCTAGACTGACTTTCAAAGAGAAAAATGCAAGGTAACGTAAATGAAGTATCATGATCAATCACGTATGAAGAATAAATAGGGCAACATTTCCTTTTTGCTTTCCAGCGTGCATTCAGCATACACTTGTTGGTTGGAGTATAGCATTTTGTTTCCAAAAAAAAAAATATAAACTGAAATATCAAAATAATTGTTTACTTTCTTTGGATGGCCTCAAAGTATGATGGATATATTTTCAAAAGCCTGTGCCTCCCAGGAGGAGGGAGTAATTGAGTAAGAAATTTCAGAAGAACATAAAGCAGAAAAATTATTTGTATATGTGCAGTGTGATACTTCATGTCACTGCACGTAATAATAGTGCATCAGTGTGTGGGCAGCTGCCTTGTGTATTTATCATGACTCCATTTTTTTGGTATATTTGATGAAGTCAACACTTTGATTCTGGTGAATTCTTGTATGGCTGTGAGGTATGGTGTGTTTGAATAAATTTCTATGTGTAAAGTGATGTGTAAATAAAATAAGGTCAGGTCTGCAGCTTTAGAGAAGATAAAGTAAGAATCTTAGCTTGTCCTTACAGTGACTCCCAACAAATCTTTCTCAGGGCCCAAGGAAGTTTGGTAAAATTCTTTCTCTTTACTCCTTCTCTCTCACTTATAACTCACCTTGTTCTTCAGACTCCATGCTTCAAGCTTAAAAAGAGTAGTGCAGAGGTAAGCCAAGAAGCAGTTCTTGTGGTTTTCCAGCTTTGACAAAAGCAGTAAATACTAGAAATCTACCTCTCCTCCTCCTCCAGAAAAAGTAACGCTATTGAATCTTGTATCAACGTAGTATGTGCTAAAAGCTAAATCATGAAAAAGTTTACTTTTTAATATCAAGAAATTATGCTAATTACACACATCAAATTATTACTGCACAAAGTGATACATTACCATGCAGATTTGTAAGCCTACTTTGTAAGCTAACCAGAATACAGGAAGTGCTGCTCACTGAAGTGCAGGAAGCTTCCCTTTTTGCAGTCTTACATTCATTATCCTAGTAGACTTAGAGGCTGCAGTCTTACTAATGACTAAAGCTGGATGTGTATTTCAGATTCTTCCTGTGCAGAAAGTGAAGACTATCCAGCCATTCATTAAAGAGAGAGTACAGCACTTAACATGACAACAAAATCTGAAGTCTAAAGCTGTGCAATGGCTTTGCAATGGCAAGATACATCAAGCACATTTTTCCTACAGATTTTCCTTTGCTTATTAACCAGCAGCTCAGGCAAGTCAGAGGAGGCATGTCTTTATGTAGAGCTTGGTTATGACCTATCAACATATGTCTAATAGATATGTTATTTATGTAACTTAGTGGGCCATGTTTTCAAAAATTCAGATAGCCCATAGTTCTGAGCACTTTCATAAAAGCAGAAATATGTGAATACTTCAGGTGAAAGGTAATACTCAGATCAGGGGTAATAATGAGATCATATTCTATTACTTAGTTTTCCTTCAGTCAACAAGCCTACACCGTCCTCTTAATCCTCCTGACTAGAGAAAATCTCTACACCCAAATTGCTTCAATATGCAAGAACTTAAGTTCAAATTAATGTTGCTGCTACTTTAGAGTAACCCTGCATTTTAAAAATTGTTCCATGTTACTATCAAGTATTTCTCCACTATTACATGAAAGCAATAATGTAGTTAACATTCATTATCATGCAGATAAGTCTTTGCTGGAAAACTGAGTCTTCAGATCTCAGCAAGGATACTTAGAGACACTTAACTCCTGGAAGGGCTGTAGTATATATAGTGCTTAAAATTATAATGGGGAACTTCCAATGACTTTGCAATTACTTTGTGACAAAATAATTTCGTCTTTTTACTTCTGCTGATTAGGATAATGATTAGTATAAGAAGAGGTTTTATTCTTGACTGATACAGCGATGACAGAAGAAAGCCGTGATGATATCAGTAATGCTATGTTCTCGGCAGTTAAGTTTCCTTTGCTTCTGGGAAGTGATTCTATTATATTCCCTGTTCATACGCCTATGTCCAAACAAATATCATTCCTTTTGTGGAGAAAAAAAGGAACATGCAAAAGTGTAAGAACTGAGAGTGGAAGAACAGAGGTGCAAAAATGAAGCTAGGAGGAGCTGGGGG
>CM021771.1:2506816-2537960 GCA_011076525.1 Nettapus auritus | reverse complement strand
TTTTTTTATTTATATATATATATATTTGAAACATCAAATTCTTCTCTTAAATTGAAGTGTACCTTAGGGGCTTATATTTAGATTATGATGTCCTCGTGTAAAACATCAGAAAGACCTTTAGAAAGCTTTCATTTTATTTAGTGGACTTTGGTTCAAAGTTGTGTGGAGGCCTACAAACACAAAAGGAAATTCTGGGCATGTATTTGATTCTGTTTTCAAATATACTTATTTTGAATGAAACCAATTTCACTGAAGTCATACATTAAAAGGAAAAAAATGCATTCATTTTCACAGTAAGAAATGGTTTATCCACAGTAGCATGGCAAGTCAGCAGCAAACCTAGTAGTAGCTGAAAGAGTTCTGAGTTTTTTCTCCTGGAAGATTCAATTGCAAATAAAATCAAGATACAATATCTTAAACCCTTCTATTTCAACCACACTATTAACTTGTATTTCAGTAAACCCAGATTTCATTTCAAACTGCTAAGGCAGTCTTGGTTTATTCCAGTATGGCAATTTGTTCAGCTAAGGGGGTCTGGTTCTCTCGCTGTGGAATTTTCTCTGTGTCTTTAAGCACCCAAATAAGCATTTACCTTTGATTAAGTAAGAGCCCTATGGTGTGAGACTAATGGCCACTATTTATCTGCAGTAGAGGGATGTTCGTGGCAGCCTCAGTTTAAATTTCCTTGAGCCTTTGGTATCAATCCTGCTAAATTACTGCTCCCCTCTATCAGAGGGGGGAAAGTAGTTCCATTCCTGTGCCTTAATGCTGTGGTATCTGAATAAGCTGATGAAGGTGAGTAATATGACCTGGTATTTTTCTTGTTAGGTTTTGGTAAATTGTCTAGTAACTGCTGGTCCCAAGACTGGCATCTTTCAGGAATGAAATTCCTAGAAAGGTATGGTCTTATAGGTGATGAAATGATCTGGATTTCAACCTGCAAAAGGCATTAACAGCTCATCAGTGAGTCAGACCATCACCAGAGGTAGTGTCTGCTTTTGTGAAATTAAACCACACTGCGTTTTCCATGACTGATAGTTCTGCAAATTTATGGCCAGCAAACAGAACCCCTGAAAAAAGATGGAACTGAAAGCCAGGCAGCTTCAGCTATTACAAATGCAAATTTACTTTGGCTATCTGAAACATGTTTCTGTTGCCTCTTTTCATCAGACTCGCACAAAGCAGTTGTGTCTTCATGAAAGATAGAGACAGGTCTGTAATGGATTCAAGCTTAGTAATGTCAAAGCACAGCAGTTAAGAGAGAGGGTAAATCTGATGAAAATGAATGAATATTGCAGAATCATGTAGTCAGTGGCTTCCACAGAAGCCTGAATGAAAGCAGTGAGAAGGCTTCCAGGAGTCTGCAGTCTTCTCCACCTACTGCAAAACTCCATCTGGTGTCAGGCAGCTGAGGCTCTTCGTCTTTAGTCAGCTGAGGGGTTCGAGGGGTCTTTCAGGGCCTCTGTGCCAAAGCTGTCTACAATCATCTTTTATAATAAAAAAGCATTGCTTGCCAAATTAGTTATGGAATATTTAATAATTCTTTTTGGTCAAGGCTTTGGTTGTATAACTTATTCAAAAGACGGATTCAGATATTTTAAAAGTGTGACTTCATTGCACCTTCAATATTTTATGAATAGAGACTCTTACATTCATCGAGAATTCTTAAAGATGATAACTCTTGAAAAGGAGCTCTCTCACTTGCTTTCTCTCCGTCATTTTATTTATTCATTTATTCATTTATTACTTGTATATGGACTTCAAAATGTTACTTCATTATCACACTTCTGGCTTTTCCAGACTAGCACATGCCTTGAGATACACACATTACAATCAAAGCATTTTATCATGGCTTTTAACAGGAAATTACCTACCAGTTATGCAAATTACTCCAATCATGTAGATAAATGCAAGTGTGAACAACACGGAAGAATCCTTTGGAACTCATTCGCATGCAAGTTCTCAAATTCATCACCCTCACTGTTAGTCTGTGGTCCACTGGAGCTCCCAGTGGTGTTTGTGCTATCTCCTTTACTTTCTGTTTCTCATTATTTATCTTTTCTTTGTTGTTTTATCTTTGTTACTGTCAGTCAGCCTGACAATAATGTATATAAAAGCATTAAAGAAACAAATAGTTGTAAGGGCATCTCCTGACTGATAACTAAGAAAAGAGAGGTTCTATCTTTCTACAACAATTTACAGTTTTACTGACAACATAATTCACTGAAACTTCACGATTTCTAGCTAGGAGAGAAGAAACAATCAGCTAATATTGCTAGAAATTGGGAAAGAGACTAAAGTATTTATGAAAAATAAAAAACAGTATAAGAAATGTAAATTTTATAACAGGTTGTGCACAGTATGAGGTAGATCCTTCATATATAACCTATAAGCATACTTATTTCTATTAGGAAAGAAGCTGTCTTTGTAAACACAGCACCAATTTTGATAAAACAGCTGAGCCCACAATAACTACTAATTCATGCAAATATATATATTTTTTTCATAGCCTTGTCTCTCATTTCTGGAGTTTGTTAGCTTATTCAAGTCTTTTGTAATGTCTAGTGTTAATATAGTGAGCTCTTATAACAACAATCTGTCCATTTTGTGGGGGTCCTGCAGCAGGTCCTGGTTTTTCATTATTCTGCTTGGCCAGGACTGAGGTAAGAGGTACACGTTACCTGCTTTCAAGTTATTTAAGTAGGATATAGCTTTCCTTTCCTTTGGTATGGTTTTTACTTAAATACAACCATATATCCAGATATACATGCCAACTTGCATTCACTTGCAGATGTCTTCTGTACAATTAAAAGCATTACTTAGTAGTTCTAATCTGCATTTCCATTCACCATTGGCTGTGGTTGTCCAAATGAGTTTATAAGACAGTGATAGAAAACTCATTGGAAATTTTACATCTGTTGATAGATCTAGAATTGTAAATAAGAGCTTCTTATAATAAATAAGCTCTCTTGGAATTAAATTTTTGTATATATGAAGTTATAAAAATACACCTTTTTCGTGAATTCTTGTGCATTTACAAAGGGCAGCAAAAAAACTTAATGTCTTTCTTACACACTGTTATTTTGGTATAAAGTAATTAGTGACTTGAATTGGTGTGATTAAAGCAGCTCAACCTACTTGTTTTCTTGTGAAAGTAGATTAACTCATTTCAGTTCTTTTATGAGCTGAGTATAAATAAAAATCTGCAGACCTTTGAGTTCGTTTTTTTTTTCTATAACAGTTCACAGAACAAATTCAAGTGTAATTGTTACATTTTATTGTGCATAGAAGTCCTAACTTTCTCAGAAGAGTTTCCTAAGAATATTTTTTACTGACCAGTAAAGGCTGAATTCTCCATAATTTGTATAAAACAAACTCAGAAAACTCAAGAAGGCCAGGCAGTTAAAAATTAAAAAATGTGAATGTATGTTTGCAGACAGATGTTTACAACTAAGTCCTTGGCTCTCATCTTTTCGTCAGCTTTACTACTACATCCTGCAATAACAATCCCTTCTAGATATCTATGTTAATAACCTTTGAGATGCCTTCTTTCTGCACGTGCTGAGATTCTTTGCACCGCTGAGAAGACAGCTGCATAGGATATGGTTCTAAGGAGCTCTGTAACTGCACAGAAGCCAGACTCATATGTGAAAAAGAGCTTGGGGTAAGATGGCTGCTTTGGAGGATGAAAAAAACTCTAATGAGGCAGTCATTTTCATGCAAAAACACTTACTGATGCTCACACATAGTAAGGAAGGGCATAAATAGCAAGTTCTTTGCTTTGACTATTGAGTCTGTCTTCCCAAAAGATGCAACATAAACTTGGTACTTTCCTTGTATCTATGTCAGATATGCCTGGTCCTTCAAGTATCTGGTTAAAGATAAAACAGAGACAAAACCAAAAGAAAAAAAAATCTTAAATATATCTGAATTAAACTCAGTCAATACTGAATATGCCAAAATATATCACTTTTCAAAAGGGCAGTCTCCAAAATGGCAATAGATGAGTCCTCTTCAGCCATGGGATTAAACTGGACCTCCTACGATAAACCACAGTTGATGTTACTTACACTTTTTCACTTCTTAAATATTTACTGGAATATGTATAACTCTGAATTCATCTGTTTAATCTACGGCATCAGTTGTCTTTGAAGTTGTCTTTGAAGCAGGTAAATGTATATTCTGTTCATGCTTACAGCCTTGTAATTGCTCTAGCTATTTTGATTTTAAATATTGAAAGAATAAAGAGGGGCAAAAAGATTCTCAAGGTGACTCAGCAGTGCTGGAAGCAATATTTTGAGCACACTATTCTTATGCATATGTCTTCCCCTGCATGTTGTTAAAGGCTGTCTTCCTTTCCCATCAGCTGTTGCAAGAAAAGCAGTATCCCACTTGAGTCAAGAACTGCCAGCTAAAACTGTTCTTTCCTGGGAGCTTTCCCTGGACTCAGAAGGAGTACCTGCAGAAAGAGGTGAAGGTGCTTCTGTTCATCTGACGTCCCTTCTACCAACCAGATCTTCTTGAATTTGAGATGCATCATGTAACGCAGATGCTTAGAAATGGTGAATCTGAAGCTGGCACAGTGTTTATTTTATTGCATTGCATTTCAATTCACTCTTCTAGCTCAATGGTCAAATACACTGTTATGAGAAACAGAATACCATACATTCAGTCTGAATACTCCCGAATCTGAATTCTCTTAGATCCTCTTTCAAAGTGATGTTGTTCTCTCAGGATTGAGCCAAGGACTAAGGCAAAAGGTTGATAGGATACGTCTGGGACATGCAGACAGTATTCACAGAAAGCACATCTGAACAAACGGCACTGCCGATTCAGAGCCACTGCTCTGCATGTCAAGTACTTCATACCCAAGGATTGGAAATATCCATTCTTGGACAGATCTTTCAGCTGTGCCCACCATGGGAAAACAGTAATGAGCAATCAGTTCTGCTGCTGTCCAAGGGACCCTTTCAAGAACATTACAATGCATTTTAAAACGAAAGCAGACTTAGCCAGCAGCTACATCACTGCTGCCCGTTACCCGTGTTCCTAGACTGTAAATGCACATACAAAAGCATGCTGAGCATTAGGAAGGCACCAGGGCCTAGTGTCAGAAAGTCCCCTTTGCTTTTTTCCTTACTACCAGCATTCTTGCAGTCCTCCTGAGGCTGTCACCAGAAACCCTGAGGGGCAGAGGGCATGGCTGAGACAAGAAAGGAGCTTTTGTGGCAGATTGATGGCTTTTATCTTCTGATGCCACTGTGCGACACACATCAGGGCCATGGCAGGTCAGCAGCAGGCAGGCTTCAGGGGTCCCCAGTACAGTCATGGGACAGCATTGTGTATAAGCACTAGTGGGACCTAGCACATCATGATCCATCACTTTGGAAAATAAAAACAAGATTTTTATGAAAGAGTGCCAGCAGCACTATAACAGAAGTTGAAATTAGCTCACCACTATGAGCTTCTGTTTGTGTACACATATTTTCCAGCAACTGAGAACAAAATCTATCGGATATCCTTATAGCTGCCACAGTGGAGATGCACGTTCCTATTCAGACATATGCAGCCACTCTGAGGCCCATATGTCCTTGGAACTGACAAAAAGGGTGACAGGATGCTTTGGAAAAAGCCACATTGGCACTGTCACCTTTGTAACAATGTGCAATGTGTCCGCAGGCTGAGACATGTTAGGAAACAGAGTTCATGAAATTTCTGCAGAAATGATTGCTTTGGATCATGGCATTTGCAGAAGATTTTAATGTCTTAGTTGCTTTTTGAAAATCTCAAGATATTCTTTAAGCAAAAAGGTAATGGGCTTGCCCACGGATAACCAGTGAAAAATTCCCTTTAAAATTGTCCTCTTACTGCATTATCGTTTAGATGGTTGCATCTTTTCCCTTTGGAATGTATAGATGAAAAAGGCCAAATTTATTCTTCTTTATCAATAATTCTGCAAGGCTTAAGACTTGAATAGACATCAGTGCCTATGAATATGCCATAAACATTCTGCCGAGCTTTCAGAAACATCTTTTTAGAGGCCAGAGTCAGGGAAAGTGCTTAAAACCACTGTCTCCCCGGAGGCCTCCAGATTAGATTCATGACATCTGAATTTTCTCTGCTTACAGAAGCAGAAAAGATAACTTATGTTTGTTTTTAGCAAATTAATTGTTCCGTGTTTTTTTTCTTTAAAGGTTGACTCAAGCAAGGAAGGAATAATTTATCAAACGTAGAGGGAATATGATTTTTTAGAGTGAGTTGAAGAACACGGCTGCACAGCAATGAGATGGGATGTTGTGATGTTCTGCCTGTGTGTGTGTGTCCTTTCTGCCCGTGCATGTGGGTGCCGTAGTGGGCACTGCCTGCTGGGGACCAGGGCTCCTGGCAGGGTAAGCCGTGTGGGTTTTGTTGCCATAGAGACCAGCGTGCACTTGTGTATTAAAATTCCCTAAGACAGGAGAGCACCGCAGATTGTATTAAATTAAGACTAGTCCTGGTATGCTTCCTAACCTGTATTATAATTTCCTTGAGTGATGAATCAGTAGACTGTCAAAGTTCAAGGTTCACAGGAGAGCTGAGCAGTTATATCAGGTTGGCATATTAATCACCACTCTTCTGTTCAGGAACGTTTCTCCGTGAGCATTGTCGTGCTTTAGCCTTTCATAACGCTTTAATTGGTACCTCGGGTGATCTTAATACTGGTTTTTGTTACTGCAAGGTAAGTAGGCAACACAATAAAAACCTGCAGAAAGAAACCAGTAACATAAATTTATGTAATAACAATATAGGCTCCTTCAGTGGAATTAGTAAATCAACCTGATGGAAATCACTGTGAGTGATGCACTCAAAGCTAATAATATATCCCTGCCAAAATATTTGAGTCAGATTCATTGCATTACTTGTTATGGCTCTGGCCTGTAAAATTGCCCTGTGACTGCTTAGTTGGACTCGCAGTTGTCTCTGGGATGAAAAACCCAGGTACAGGTCTTTGGAATGAGCTACAAATGAGCTACAGCACTAAAGGCACCTTGGTAAAAAAACACACACACTAACGATAATTGAGCTTGCTGGCAGATCAGGAAAAAACAAACAACCACCAAACAAGCAAACAAAACACAGACAAAAGTACAATCTCTTTTGGGACCGCAAGGTGAGCAACTGGTCCAGTTAGTATGTCCACACATATACCAAAAATATTTACAGCTGTGTAAGGATAAGTGCTGGTATACTACAATCATTGGTACGTTTCCACATTAGTGCGATGTTAAGAGGTGAGATACACCACTCTGGAGACAAAGGTGGTAAATGTTGTGGCTTCCCCAGTGTACAGACTGAGAAAAGAAGCCAACTTTTGCTCAAGTTTGTACATTCTGCTTGGCTTCAGTTTTATGATGCCACCTTCCATTGGCTGAGGATCTGGTCTTGGATGATTCATGATTCAGACACAATATAAATGTTTATCTTTTTTATTATTATTACTTTTTCTATGTTTGTTTGCAGATGCATGCATGTGTAAATACCTGGGTACATAGGTTAACCTATCCCCTTAACAGGCAACTGCCCCCTCTGTTAGCAGGCATAGGCCAGAGCTTACTCTGAATGTGGAAGGTTACCACCTGAACACAGAGGTCCTTACCTGCCGCCTTGTTGGCACATGCATCAATCATACAGAGGTAAATAGCTACAAAAGAACCTGGAACAATACAGACCATCATTTTCCACTCATTTTATACCCAAATCGCAGGCAAGCACAGCCTGCGCTCCTCTGTGCAGACATTGGCATGCGGTCTTTCAGTTTGGGACATACGTGATTTAGATGACAAAGAGATGACTCAAATAGCAAAATGGAGTATTCTGATAAATAATGATGTTCCCATGAGGTTTCCAAGGTCTATTACCAACTAATGGTTTAAGTCCCAAACTATCAAAAACTTAATCATGGGGGTAATTGTAAGTGCCTTGGCCGTGCTTGTAGTGTTTCTGGATGCCGGTCTCGCAGCTGCATGGCAGCCATCGGTCCAGCCGACCTTGCGCAGACAGCAGTGAGGTGCAGAGGGGTGGCACACAGCAATCGGCGAGCTTCATCAGCACCACACTCCGGCAGCTCTTGCAGGGCAGGAATCCACTGGCTGTAGTTATCAGCATGGGAGAGCGCTCCTCTGTGATGCTGTGAGGGTAAATGGAAATCAATGGTCGCCCGCTCAGAAATTCAGATCAAAGTGCAAATTAGGCACTGCCTGGTTTTGTAAACTCAGAGATGGGAATGAAAGGGAGGAGTAAGTTTTGGGAAGAAAATTATTTTAGAAAAAAGGGAGATGTGGAACTAACCATGGTATAGAGAGGTGATGAGCAGATTTAGCTATGTCACTGCACTGTCCTCCACTTTGATCACAAGGAGCCATCATCCCAAGGATTAAGAGTATTTTTGTTTGAGCCAACCTTGTTTCCTGAGCTGTAGTGACACATTGTGTTGGCTACGGTGTAATACTTTCTGTTCAGCATATGTGTCTACAGCTGCCAGGATTAGATTGCAGTGGTGCTTTCTAAGACCAAATACAACAAGGACTTTGAAGACTAACGATAGGAAACACCCCGAAAAGTCCACCCAGGCTGTGTGCCAGTCACTTGGTCACCACCTGAGCAGGGAAGCTGGGTGGGCAACGTGACCCTCTGCAGGATGCCCAGCTGTGGCCATCGTTGTACAGCCCTGGCGCTCAGAATCTGAGCCCTCTCAAACAGTCCTGTACTGACTGTTTTCTTCTTCTGCCAGGTTCTGAAATGTACTGACTTCTATGTTTTTAATGCAACAGTTTAGGGTATTGCACTGTATGCCAGATAAGTTGATTCCCATTCAGAAATAATCTTTATTTTTCTCCTCTCTTTCCATGAAGAAAGGGAGAGAAACATTTGTTTTTAACCTGAATGCATTCAGTGAGCGGTTATACGCAGTGGCTGTGTAAAAGATTATGTACATAAAGAAGAAGGGAATTAATTCTTTTGAGCGCTGGTTTTGCTGCCAAAAAAAAAGCATTTCGCCTAAGTGAAGTCTGCCTAAGCACTGAATTTGGAGTCTGTTTTGGCAGCATACAGATATGGGTAAAAACTGGAAAAGTTAGATTGGACTTCAAAGACTTTGTCTAACAATGTATAATGGAGGGAAAAAAAAGTGAAATAATTGCAATTATTTTGCTTTTTGAAGAATTCCTGTGTCATTGGACTACTGCAAATGTTGTGGTGCCTATGGAGCTTTCAGTTACAATTACCTGCTGACTGTATCTCTTTGATTTTACTCTAAAAGTGGCTATTAGTGGTACATACCTACTCAGTTGATCTTTCTGTATGTGTATAATGCTATGGCTTGGAAATTCAGGTTCAGCAGCAGGTGTTGCATTTAGAAACAGCTCTTTCAGCATCTGCTGCTCAGTGACTCATAAGGAGCCCTGACAACAGCTGGAGTTGTTTGCTTGCCTTATTACTTGAAGGAAAGCTGCTGTGATAGATGCAAGACAAAGAAGAGAAGGAAGATTTGAGTCAATCTCTGAGACTTGCAACCTTATTCAAGGAGGGTATGCCACGTTCTTCAGTGTCTTCCATTTGAGAGCATTTGGTGGGAAAGAGGAAGCGCAGGCAGAATGATACGGCTACTTACGGTGTTTATGTGTGGGCTTTCAAATGAACAGTGTGGCGATAGAAGCCTGCAGTAGCCCGATGTCCAGAAACAGGCATATTTTGTCTGCTTCGCAGCAAGAGGGCAGGTTTCAGCTCTAGCATTAGCAAAAGATTTTTCCTTTTGTTGCTGTCAGAGGGAATGGGAAATTAAGGTCTTCTTTCTTGCTGATTTCTGTAGGAGTGTAGATGTGGAACCATTTTCTTACAGAGCTTTATCTCCGGGTATCCTTTTAGCAGATGCTTCATGGTTAGTTAAATGCAAGGCGGTGTCAAGCTTTTCTGTCTTGAACTTTTCATTTGTATACTTCCTAAATCTCAAGAGGTGGTTTCAGTACCATGCTGCCTGTTTACCTTTATAAAATCAGTTCATGAAGACAAGGAACATCCCAAGAGGTTTTTGGGATCCTCTTAGCTGGTTTATATTGGGAACACAGAAATGGAGCTGTGCAGAAGTAAACACAGTGGTTATACTCCTTGTGCTTCACCAGAGTCCTGACAGGTAACTGGATATGAGCTTCATCTTAAAGGATGAAAAGTTGTAAGATTGAGATAAATGCCCACTGCAGAGATTAAGTGGGGGGCCAAGAAAGAGCAGCAGGACAAATACTCATGATCTGATTTTGAGAGGCTGAATTTTCCCCAGGCCCTTTCTCTTAAGTTGCTTGGTGTGAACAGGGGGCGTCACAGCGGCCGCTTTTGGCCTGCCACCAGCACCTGGGCTAAGGCTGGTGTCAGCCAGAGGGCTTCAGGCAGGGGGCAGTTCCAGAGAGGTGCTTTCTGTGCAGGTGTTTTGGGGTGGGAGGCAAGAGCTAGAGGGGATGAGCAGATCTCATCTGTCAAGGCTTGTTTTTCCAGCTGCAGCACCGTGCTGTTATCACTGACCGTGATCAGTGTAGGAAGAGGAGTGGCTGCAAGCACACATGAAAGCTGGCTCTCTCTAGCTGAAGTCAGTCGGTACTTTGTGGCTGTTTGTAAAAGAAGCAGCAACAGCTGGTTAGGGAGGATTCAGCTACGCTGCAAACAGCTGAAGAGGTACTGTTCTGTCAGCTACCAACCGCTCTGCAGAATCCAAGGAGCTCCCCTGCCGGCCTCTCAGCAATTTGCAAGGGCTAATTCCAGGCGATTAAATCAGATGAAGCAATGGGGGGAAATCACAGCAGTTGCTCCCCATAAGCAGTTCATTTTTTTTCTGTATCTTAAAGGGCGGGGTGTCTATACAGACTTACACCATAACATATGCTCAGTCCAAGATTATATTCCAAAGCCTGGAATGTACCATGAGGGGATTCCCTGGCTCTGGGAGCATGGGTTTTCAGTATGCGGGCACTATTGGCTAAGCAGGTAAGTTAGCAAAAGGAGCCCCTCTGTTTTAGCCCCATTGGCAGTGGAACACTCCACCTGGGAGCAAACTGCATGATCGCTAAAGCAAAGGAGGTACAGAAGGGCATATATCCGTCTGTTCTCTGGGAGCTTTCCTATAAAAAGTGACCTTCCTGTTTTTTTATAAGCTGTATGTACAGTGAGAAAACTTCCTTCCTCGCACTGTTTTCAGCAGCCCCAAAATGAACATCAGAAATACCCCTCCAGCATTTGCACTTCCCCCGGTGTGCGTGTCCAGTATACAGGGACCTTTGTACAAAACACAAAAATAACTGTTTTTATTCAGCCTCTGTATTATCAGAATAAAATCTAGCTGAAATGGAAGATGTGATAAATTACTCACTGACATTGCTTTGACAAAATGGCATGGGTACTTGGTTCATATTTTTGCTTTTCAGCCAGTAATTTTCAATGTCACCCTTGTGCCGCCAGCTCCTGCTGGAGTGAATAAGGTTCTGGGTATACACAAAGTGCTTCTGAAAATGTAGGTGTCTGAAATGTTCAGTCAGTGAACAGTCAGTTGTTCTTAATAGCATTTTTAGTCATGAATATAGACACAGGCCTACAAATGTTGGCAAAACTAAAAAATACTTGTCTCAGCCAACACAACACAAATAACCAAAAGTGCCTGAAATTTTGAAGGATTTTTTTTTGTTTTCATTTTCACAAGTTTTACTTGTTTTTAGGCAGGATCAAGATAAGCTGCCAAATAATATTAACTTGCCAGAGAAACTGAATAAACAGGAACAGAAGAGGAGCAAATCCTTCCTCGACATAAAATATAGCTTCCCCTGTGCTCTCTCTGATGATTGTAGCACACCTCAGCCAGGCATTATTCAACTTCAGCCAGGCAGTATTCAGGAAGGAACATTACAAAAGCAGTGCCTTCTGTGTACTCCTAGTGTACCTCCGCAGAGTATCTGCATGTCTACACACATGTGCAGGTGTACGTGGAGGCAGATGTCTATGTAGATAAATGTAATGCCATAGCATCACGGGTAACATCATCATCTTCATCTTAACTAGTAGGCTTCTTAATACCCAACGTTTTCAAAGTAGAAGGACTAGGGAAGTATGTCACAAGGATTTATTGATAGAAACAAGAAGTGTAAGTCCAGGATTAGAAGTGGATCTAAACCAAGGCATCCTGAAAGGTTCTCACGCCAGATTCTGTCCTGGTCTTGATTCCTCCTGTCCGGATCTCGGGAAACAAGTCTGCCTCCTGGCAGCTTCAGTCACTGGGCTTTACCCACATTTCTGATAGATGCATTTGTAATGGGCCTAACGTGCTGTGTGGCCTCAATGGTATTTAAAGGAAGAGAAAACTTTCTGGATCCAAGAATAGATAAAATTGCTGTTGTGGTGTATCCCAAAGGATTCTCCACAGAACTGAATATTTTTGGAGATAAGCAGCCGTCTGATGATATTTTAGAAAAAAAAGAGATGTGCAAGTCTCCTTTCTGAAGAGAGGGAGGTGTGAATATCACAAGGGGAAGGGGGAGGGAGGAGACTGCAACAGCTGCACTGGCCCTTTCCTTTTCTCTCTTCCCACTTCCAGAACTCAGTGGAGGAGGAAACACAAAATGTGTCTGAGAAGTGTAGATAATGATGAAGGCATTATGAAAAAGTGCCCAGACATCTAAAAGCTCAGAGGAAAAGACTTAAAGAAAAGTAGAGGGATGAGAAGTGGGTGAACGACGGCTTTGGGGAATAGCTCCATGACAGTAAAAAAATTAAATATATTTTTAAACGTCCTATCCAGCAATGTTTGAGACAGCTGGGAGGAAGGGAGAATTTTGCATGCCAAACTTTGTTGGAGGGAGGGAAGCTTCAAGAAAAGGGAGGAAAAAATAAGACAAAAAAAAAAAAGCTTGGGGAAAACATTTCCAGGGCCCATCTGGAGAGTATGTAGAAGACAGAGCAGTGAGGTGGGTAAGATGGAGATTTGTGTAGTGGATTTAGGATGTTTCTCAAGCAAAACAGATTCTTAAATGTCAAGAGTCAGGATTATTAAGTGTTCAGGAAGCTGTTGAAGAAGAGTGCAGTGAGAGTAATAAGAAGAGTGTGTGGTGAATTGCATGACAATATGAGTGAGACTTTAAAAAGCAAATCTTTTGGGAGCAGCTGAGTTGCGATTAATATGGAGAACAGTAGTGGCTGAAATACATACCCTCTTTTTTTCTTAACACACTATTGCTGATGCACGTGAAACACTTCAAGGTGCAAGAAAAGAAAGTCTTCCTGTTTGTTTCTATCCCTGTGTAGTTGCAATCCCACAAGTTTAAGGACTTTTCCCTAACATCTTAATGCTCTCCATTGCTTAGCATTTTAAGTTGTAGAAGGAGCAGGGAGAAGGTCTAATTTTCTACCTGGATTTTAGTGTCTCTGTTTTTTGTTTGTTTGTTTGTTTGTTTGTTTCTCCCTATAACACCTCTTGTGTCACTGGACTGCAGCTGCACGTGATCTTCACCATTTTGAAGCTGTAAAGGAGTCCAGTTAAAGGATGTTTCCACGTGTTTTTAACTCATAGTTGGAGTGAATGGCCTTCTCTGATAGTCTTCACATACACCTTACTACCTCAGTCCCCACCTTGCAATCTGTACAGTGTGCACATCTGACTCATAAGCAGAACAGAATTTTCCTGGTTTCTCACACTGAGGCACTTCTTAGAAGTGTGGCAGGTCCCCAGATCCTCTCAGGCACTACTAAACCTGCCAAAAGTTAAAGTAAGCAACATGTGATCAGTGCCATTCCCTGGTATAAGAGCCTCTTCGGTGTCACTTAGGCAGGCTCTGGATATGCAGCAGTGCATCCTCTCCTTATGTTAGCACAGTGGTCTCCGGAGTTCACAGCTCCTGGCTCTGAACCAAAGCTCTCATCTCCATCAACATCTCTCTCCCTTGAGTTGCTGCTCACTAGTACTTCATATTTCATGGAAGTTTCACCCTAACTAGCTACGCTAGGTTTAAAAACTGCTATAGTTCAAAATTATGTTGGTTTTAAGGTACTTTGACCACCTTTTTTATTGTCTAAGTGAGGAATACAGCTTTAAAATGTTGTCGTACCCCTCCCCTGGCTTCTCAGGTCACATTGCTGCTCGCTAAATTTGGTATTACTCTTTTTTAACTTTTGTTCCTGTGCAGCATTATTGCTACCTTTCTCTCTTGTTCCATCTGTCCCTTGCTCCAGCTGAGATATTTAACTGTAGTGCACAGAGGATTTCACTTCTCCCCACTCGCTTGTTTTCCCCAGGTACGGTAGGTGCTTTGCTCTTCCCTGCTGCTCTTCATGCTTCACAGAAGAACACCAATTTGGAGCCAGCCTTTGGGTTACTGGCCATGTTAGAAAACATCCCTCTGTGAAGCATGAAAGACAATGCAAAGCACTAAAGTAGTCCCGAGAGACAGGGTGGGAAAGCAGCTGACTTTCTGAAAATCAGAAATCCAATTAGCAGACGGGCCATGACCTGACACACCTTCCATGAACAAACTCCGCCTGTCCAGGAGTCAGCAGTTCGCTGAGCTCTAAGGCTTGCCATAACCCTGCTCAGTTGCACCCCACACCTTTAAGGCTGAAGATCACTGCGAAGTCAAGCTGGAGCCTATGCTGACTGCATCAGGAGCAGGTTCAGCTCCCACCGGTGCTGGATGAGTTGCTTCATGAACAGGGTTGATTCTTCCGTAGTGTCTGTGTATGTGCCACCTACTTGACATCACAGAAATCACTGCTGCCCTACTCTATTCAAAGCAATAAATTATTGCAAGAATATTTTTCTGATATTCAAATCTATTTTACAACCCTGAAATTAAATGGGTGACCAATGTCCAGACTAATGTGTTTGTACTGTTCATATCATTAAAAGCTTAAACCAGCTTAGCACAAAAAAACTCTGTGGATTCTTAACCAGAAACTTTGAATTAGTAAAAAGCAGAAACAATCTGTTTTCAATTTACTTCCATTCTGAGCACCCTGAAACCACTGGCCAAAGGACAACAGAAAAAAAAAAGAATAACAAGGGAGATGGTTGATGTAGGACTCCTCTATATCTTTTCTATGGGTAGAAAATGTCATAGTAAGTACCAGCATACCTTTATTTTCCATACCACTCTCATTGGTTATCTTCAGGTTATCTTGTTCTGTTCCTCCTGTTCTGTTCCTTTGTTTTGTATCTCAAGGAACAACTTGAGACTAATTATTTAGGAAAAATATTAAAATAAGGGAGTTTCTCCCGTAACAAATTTCTTTAATATAAGGTTGCACGCTGGATATAGCACAATAGATGCATTTTGAAAGTGCCATGGACACAAACGAGGTCAACTGTCTGCATTGGGAAAACAGCGAATGGCTTGCACGAGCCTTCATGCCTTAATAGGGGTATGATTTTAAACTATTTATAAACACGCTGTCTTCTGTCAGCTTGTCCTGTGATTGCTAGATTATTCAATATCTGACACTAAGATTTTATAAGAATAGTTTCCCCCTTCATAAAATAATCTTATAATGGCATTAGCAGAAGTGTTTACTCTATCTGCAGATAGAGGGTTATCTTCCAGGTTGTAGAAGAGGGTTGGAAAAAAATAGCAGGCTTAGCAGTTGGAGCTGCATAACTGGCAAGAACAATGGCTTAAATTGTAACATAGAAAAAGGCTATTCTGTTTAATCAGTAGTGGGTGACCTTCTGTAATACCTACTGTATCTAACATAATTTCAAACTCAGAAATCAACTTTTGTCCCCAAGACATTCATTATAGAGAGGGAGGAAAAAACACATATTCCCAGCTACAACAGCAGAAGCCTTACTTAAACATACTCAGCAATCTGATGAATTTAGCTGTACAAAATGCCAGGGCGTCAGATGGTGCTTTGCCTGGGGAAAGTGGAAGGAAAGACTAGGGAAATAAGAGGCAGAGAGACTAGGGAAATAGAAGGCACGGATATGCCAAGGCCACACTTTACAGTATGGAAGTGTAAGTATGTTTGTACAAAATAAATGGAGTTATGGGAATTGCATACATGCTTGAAACTCTGTGGGTTACCTCTCTGCTGGCTTAGGGCACTCGGTTCTTACAAGTCATGGAAAGGGATGCAGGCTTTTAAAGCTTTGATCTGTCCGGGTCCAAGATGACTGATTCAAGCCAGCTCCCTGTGGAGACCAAAAGGCTAAGAGTGGGGATCTGTGTCGAACAGCAGATGCCTCACATGCTATAAATGCCTTCTGTATCACCAGGAAGTGGTGTGCCTCTGCTTTGGTCAAGTTCCAGTGGGTTCTCTGTCACTGGACGTAGCTGCAAAGTTTCTTCTCACTGCATACACACAGTCTCATTTTTGTTGTTTTTATCAGCAGCAGCAGCCGGGGCTGGCTTTCTGACTTCTACCTTAGGATTCTAACTAAGATTCTGAAATTGGAAGGAGCCAAAATTCATCTGGTGTAATGCATGCACTGAGGGAGAGGAATCTAGAGTATGCCATTTGACCTGACCAAGATGCAATTTTAAACAGAGATTCTTGTTGTAAGGGATTGTATACATGCACAGGTGTCGAAATTAGAGCAGGTATCGAAAGTTCGCGCTTGCTGAGTTCAGGAGGAACACATGCATGGGAAAGTTTAAAGCTAATGCCCAAACTCCCCAGAACGTGGTGAGGTCAAAGTACTTCTGGAAGCTCATTTGTATTCCAGACTTCAATACCATAATTTTATCTAACTAGAAATACAAGAATGTACTTCATGAAAGCCAGTGGCTGCTTAGCAATGCTGCTTGCTATAGTCATATCAAATCTGTCTTCCACTCTCTGCTCCATGTCTCCTAGTGTAAAATCCTGCACAAATAATTTTCCCCAATATTGAAACTGCAGCTTGGGATTGTCTCTTGCTGCTAGTGCTGCAGCCTTTCACCTGCGATCACAGGTCTTACCAGGAGGCAGGAACACTGGAGGCTGAAAGAGGCCCTGGGCTAGTCCCCCAGGTGACGGTGGAACAGGATCATTGCAGGAACAAGGTCAACCTGGAGAAAAAAATCTCTGCGAGCTCTTCCGTTGCCATGAGGAAACCACGCTTCCTGATTCTTCCATGCTGCAAACAATGAGAAAAGAAGCAAAAGCTTCTGAGATGATCAAACTGTTTTAGTTACAGATTGAGAAGGAAGTAGAAGGGATGTGTTGTCATGTCTATTTTTAAAAAAGTTTTGAAGCATTTGCAAGCTGGGGATGTGGGCTCACACATGGCAAAATAAGTCATAGTATATATACTTTGTCTGTTCTACAGAACTGACAGAGTTCTACAGAGTTTTACCCATTTGTGATAGCAGTTAGGTGACTAGAAGTGTTCAGTACCCCTGAGGATGTTGTACTCCATATAGAGATCACTTAAAATTTTGTTTAAATCCCAGTTTTGTTCAGAAAGTTTCATATGAGAAATATGTGCTTTGTTTTCAGTTAAAATATTCTAATCCTCCTTACATAAATAACTTTGTTAGTCTTAAACAGAACTATGCCCAGATAACAAGAAAATTGTCTTCTCCTGCTGCACGTTAGAAAGTAGTTCTTGTTTTTCACTTCAGTTAATGACAACGATGCCTCTAAAACTGAACAGGATCTTCTGACATGGCACACACCTGCCTTTCTATATTATTCATCATAAAAAAACCTCCAAGAAAGCTCTGGAGGGATTTAGTTCTGAATAATAATGGCTTCTTAAGGGAAGAGTGGAAGTACAATCAGAAGTGGAAATACTTGAAGCAAGAGCTCTAGAATATGATGTTTCTCACAGTAATCTCACTTAGCAAAGCATCTGAAGTATGTGCTTCAATCTTAGTAACTACAAAAGCAATAAACATACATTTTTAAGTAAGAAGGATCGGCTCACATACATACAATATGGCTTATGTTAATATGTTGAAGAATCATGGTCTATATTAGACCAACATTAGAGATTATGATAGTAATGAGCACTGATAACTGTGTTTTACAGCTTCTTTCCCTGTCAGTGTGTGAACATCCCCTACATACTATCTCTTTGAGTTTCACCTATTTCTTCTAATTACATGAACTACCCCTAGGACACAGGAGCATCTTATCGGTCCAGTAGAAAAGTCTTGTCATAAAGAAATATGTTCCGCTCTTTTAAGAAGTTAGTCTGGAAAAGGATGATACAGGCTGGTGGAATGGTTTTCTTAACTCTTTAGTGTCTTATTTATGTATAAATATATTTGTTAGATACCTAATCTACAATGCTTGCTTTTAGAGATTACTCTAAATTGATGTAATTAGAAATGTACATTTTAAAATTTTTTCAAAAATGAATTGCAAAATACCCAAACGGTTTTTTGGAATGAGCAGTAAAACATCTAGAGCCATTTCGTTACTGGTGCATTATAAGAGAACTCGGTACAAACCTTCTGACATAACACTATCACAGCATCTTGTTGGAAACAAACGTCATAACTGAGCCTGACTTGAAAAACAGGAAACAGACATGGGGGCTGGGTAGAAGTTTTCTTTCCAACACGTTTTCTGTAATTCTTTGATACAATATTGTGTGACAAAAAGGAGGATTATTACCTGGACAAAGTCTGTTTGGTAATATATGATGAAGTCCAAAGGCTAGCTGGCATAAAGTTACTCTTTTGGGCCAGTTGCTGCTTTTTATTATTATTATTATTATAAAAGAGTACTATGGCCTGGTACTCAAGCATAAGGAAAGATAACCATAATATTAATGGGAGTTCATTTATCTATTGTAGTAGCTTTACCAAAATATCCCTGAATTTCGTTCATACAGATGACCTTGAAAAAAAATGCATCGCAGTGTATTTTGGTTAGTAATGCATTTGTGGTAGAAACAGTTCTACTTGTTAAAGGAGAAGCATTTATTGAATCTTAACTATGTTGTCAAATAAGCGTCATCCATGTGACAGGATTTGCTAAAACTGTGGGAGAGGTAATTAAAGTAAAGTAATTCAGAAACTAAATGAAAGACTGTCAGGAAGGTGTGCAGTCAGACTCTTGACTTCACCCGTGCTTGCACTCAGAACTCCCACTGGTGTTTGTCATCACTGGCATTGGCCTCAGAGTCCAAGATAATTAAAATCAAGCAAGGATTATGTATTCTCCCATCTAATGCATATGCTTAAGCAAATAATTGGTGGGTGGGGGGTGAATGTTCTGAGTAGCTAAGTTTTCACATTAAACTAATGAAAATTAAAGGTTGCTTTTGCAGGAAAATAAGAGTTCTAGTTCACCTGCACAGTTAAAACTGGTGAACTTCCAAGGCCAGGTCAACAAAATTAGTGCTTTATCAAGAACTTCATAAAGGCAGTGTTCTCATGAAAAACAAACAAACAAAAACCTTTCAGCTCAGTTCAATGTTAATTGCTAACAAGTGCTGTCACAATAGCTTCTTCATGCAACAAACATTCTGAAATGATGCAGGTGTAAGGAGAGTTTCAGTGATGTCCTTGCTCTTTGGCAGGTTGCTGTCCTTTTTAATAAATGTTCTAGAAGCTATTCAAAAAAGCATACCAAGAATTAGAACCTCTTCTTCCACACCTTTCAGTGTGGGAAGGTAGCTCTGTGAGGAAGAGCAGAAGTTATACGTGGCGCTAGATTGTTTCTAATCTATCCAAAATGGACATGCAGAGTAAGTGAAAGAGACAAATCCACCCTTCGTTCCCAGAAATCCAACAGTGAAAGTACAACAAAGAAATGCTTTTCTACCAGCAGTTTGGTACAACTGATGATGTGAGAACAAAACCAAACCAAAACAAAAGTATAATTTGTGAGGTCTGAGTGAGTTAAGCAAGAATTGCCAGCCTACAGACTATGAAGAAGAATGTATAAAATGGGAATTAAGACACTGTTGATGAACTGCTTTCATCACTGTTTGGCACTATTGGCAGATTCTTTAGTAGAATTTGGCTTACTGTGATTTAAAGTGAAAATAGTTTTCTGTGTCACACTGTGGGATCTTTGTCCCAAGTTACAAATGCCCTGGGCTTCATATTTGTTCTCTTACAATGCGAGTTATAAAGCCAAGGGGTTATAAAGCCACACATTTATAGATTCACTATCAATATAACATATCCCCTGTATGAATAAAGACCAGCTTACACTGGTATTAGCCTTATGGGACTAATTTCCCTGCTGACTTCCCACAGGTACGCTGGAACACTCCAGCAGCCCAGCGGATCACTCCTCGCGCCCCCTCCCAGCCTGCTGCCAGCACAAGAACACAGAATCCTGTTCGTGTCTTCCATCGACTCCCAAGGATTCCAGAGGTCAGATACACCTAACCTATGCTTAGGGTTTTCTTTCTATTTTCTTTGAGAAATTGTTTGTGAAACTTTGGACAGACTAAGGTGATATTCTACTCTTATTACTGGGTTTAGTATTATCAACTGCTGGTTGCTGGTTTTGAGCCCATCGCCTTTGCTTCTGGCCTGGATAGCTCGAAATAGCATGAGCTTGTGGTTGCTGTTGGGTTGACAGAGCCAGCCTGTAATTAGCCCTAGTCTCGAGAGCTGACTGTCAAGAGACTTTGTCTGCAGTTCTCAGTGGAAATTGTCTGAATATAACTGCTACTTTGCATTCCTGTACTGCAGTTTTATTCTGTGCCAAGTATATATTTTTTACTGTTTAAGAGTTGTTTTTATAGAATTGAAGTTTCTCTTTCGGTGTGTAAAAGGAGGGCCTTTGGAAGAAAGCGATACTGGCTTTTCACTGAGAGCTGACAAATAGTCATTTACTGACACCTGTATAGGTGTGATGTCCAGTGGCAAGACATCCATAAGTGAGTGTCATTCCCAGCAAGTCTGCAAAGAATAGCTTCCAGCCACTCTAAAAGGCAGGCAGAAAGTTTTCCTGTGAATTAGAACACACCGTGTATTGCTGTCTTCTTAATGGTGGCTTTAAATTTACCGAGTATTCTTACCAACTTGTTCCAAAGTTCAGGAATTCTGTCTGGTAGTAAAAAATGAGACCAGCTAAATGTCTTTAGGAAATTAATGGGAAAAAATGCTTTTTACCATGAAAGTCATCAGAATGAATTGCAGAATTTGTGTTCTCTTTGTGGAGGCAGGAAGACTTGGCTGCTAGATGGATCCAGCTGGAGCTCCACACACCATGAACCTGTGAATTTGTTTGTGTCCTGACATGGGACTGGGTGACCTCTTTTAAGCTGAGACTTGAAGCAGCTCTCCTGCGCCTGGGTTCACTACCACCCTTTTCATGAGTGTAGGACAGCAATCTCCAATTTTATAGAAAATTTCAACATGGGAAATGACTTTGGCCTGCCTGTCTTTCCCCTCCACCTTTGAAGAGAAACAATATCTTTCTTTTCTGAACTGTCCTGATATAAGCTGTTGCCATGCATTGCTATAACTCCTTTATTCCCTGATGCATCAACAGAAATTGAGGTTCTAGCAATAAAAAAAAAATGACTACTGGAAAGATAAAATGTCCCAAAGAACAGGCTGAGAGCCAAACTTTGAATATCTAGAAGATTGAAGTGTCCTCCCAGATCCCTGATGACTTGTGATCTTGTCTAGTTGGTTGCCATTGCTAAGAGATATTCCCTTATGTTTTAACAAGGATATTCTCCAGGAATTTTACCACACCTGCTTAATTTCTTTTGTTTCATTCTTTCTTCTGTAAAGAAGGAACATACAGTTCTGAATTAGTATCTCTATATGTCTTTCTATGTCTTATAATAAGTTAATGGTGCGTGGACATTTTAAGGCCATAGAAACACTCTAGATATTTTGTAAACAAGAATGTGACACCCATATCTTAATGTGCTTTCTTCATTTTCGTTTGCAACTGATATGTTTTCCCTTCCTGTATGAACTGCAAGCTTTAACATGCTTGCTTCACTCTGAATGTCAGCGTGTACCACTAACACTCCTTGGGCATTGCTCCACAAGGGTCATGCAATTAGACTGCAATTGAGCAGCTGCAAATCCATAGGAGGCTGTAGAAATCCTATCTGAAAATGGATCAAAATAAACCAATGTGCAATTGTTTCCCTTGATTGGAAATTGCTTTTTATTGATTAGAGCAACAATCCATGCCATGACACATACCAAGGACACTGGAGCTGATGCCAATCACTACTAAGCTCCAGATTCCTGGCAAGATCATTTTTGATAGCACGAGACTTTAGAAAAATAATATTTGTTCTCTTTGAGCTTAGTAGATTCTAATTAACAACTACGTCCTTTTGTGAGACTACTGTGTCATAATTCTCTCTCCTCCTTAGTCTATAAACCTTGGATCCTTCCAGATCCCATGCATTACAGCGGGGTCCTGAATCCAGTCTCAGGCCAGTAGGAATTAAAGTGTGCCTGAATGTGAGAGTTTTCAATGAGAAAAAATGAGAAAATCAGAGCTTTTTTAAGGAAGGAGGACTAGCTTTGCCAAAATTCTTTTTTCCACTCTTAGGAAAAATAATTTCAATAGAGAGCTTTTATTCATACAGTTTAATGGTGTTGCATTGTATTTGCATGAATTTAAATGAAATCATAAACTTGCCAAAATAATATCTCATAGATTTTGTTTTAGGGCTTGCTTTAAAGGTGGTGACAGTGGCATACGGGAAGGAAAACAATGACTCCTATCTTAATGAAGCAACAGGAACTGTTTTCATTTCACCAGCAATATTTTTTAATGCTTTGAAAGCACCTTATAGATGTTATTTGAGACACAAAATAATGATGTGAAACAAAGCAGTCATAATATCAACCCACAGAAGGCAGCACTGTTCTTTCAACAGATCAGCAGCAAGTCAGTCACCGCCAAACCTAATCTGGAACCCTGACTTATTGTACTGGTGTTCTTTTGTTTAGCCTTGTGAAATGAAATATTCCTCCAGGACACTTCTAGGTGCCTGTAATCAACAGCATGCTTGCTTTGGCATTTGTGAAATCAAAATCTCAATTGTTAAAGTATTTGCCAAGGATAGCTCAACATGGAAAGTCAACACAGACAGAAAAAGATAGTCCTTAACCTCAAAGCTTTCAGTCTCAGAATAGTTTACTCGTTGCTGAATATATTTTCAATTATAAATTTAACAGGTTGGACAGAAATGCAATAATGTGATCGTACAAATGGGCAATTTCTATAAGGGCAAAGTGCCTTTGAATACAATGAAAGACAACAGCTGACCAAAAAAAAATCCCCCAAAAAGGTTAGGGAGGAGTTGGCTACGATCAACTAACAATGGAAATATCTTACAAAGTACCTGGGGAAAAAGGTAATTTTGCTTTGATAAAATAAGGGCAATCTGAATTTCAGGCTCTACTTCTTCCACCTGCCTCAGGCTTTCATTGCAGGGCCTCTCTGTCGAAGGGAACGGCATTTTTTTAGGACCAGAATATTTTCTCTGAAAGTGTGTCTGCAGTGATGCAGAAGCAATCTAAGGCTCTACTTGCATGGCTATGTCAATTAACTATAAGAACAAACCATTACAAGAGAGAATTGCTAAGGCTTGCTATTTCATTACTGCAGGCGCCTACAGTAATAGTAATGTAGGACAGGACACCTGGAATACACTGATCACTACAATGCAGAGCCACTGTAACAAGAAAATAGCCTGAGCGAACAGGAACAAGTGAAAGGAAGGGCTTGACAGTCCTGACCTATCCATCTTAGAAATAATAAAACACACTTATTACAACAGCATTATTTCCACTTTACAACTACAGCATGCAAAATTGCCACAGATAACAACTTCTGTCTTTGAAAGGTCTTCACATGTTACGCAAGCCCTAATTAGAGCTCACTGATGGAAAGGGTAAAGTTAAAATATTTTCTTCAAAGTTTCTTTCTGATGGTTTTATTTGCAAAATTGGGCTTTGCAGAACTGTCTTCTGTCAAGTCTATAGCACTGCGTTCAGGAGGCCTCTCTGCCAGAATATCTACATGTGCATATTGAAGGATGATTTTACTAAAAGAATAATCTAGTGTTGTATCATGCAAAAGCAGATGTATTTATTTCGTATGCTTGAAATGCTAGTATGCTAGTAGTTTCAAATGTGTGAGCCTTTGCCAGGTCAAGACCCTTCTAACAACAAAAAAAGGAAGGAAAGGAGGAAATAATCTCATTTTACATATGAAGAAATGTGGCAACAGCAGTTATGTGACATTTTAACCTCTCACTGCAGCAACACTTATTTCTGGAGCCAGGAATCATATTTGGTCAGAATTTCACTTCCCTAAAATTCTGAAGCCAAGAACAAGATAAGCCACTGCTGTTCAAACCTTACCAATAACAACAATGTGGAGAACAGTTTGCCAGAACTGAGCTTTACAACAAACATTTCCAACAGATTTCTACCTAGCACAGCTTCTTCCATCCCGTGTATTTGTCTAACATACTCTGCTAATTTCCAGTTTGTCAGACCCCAAGAAGCCTTTACCATTGCTATGGCATCAGGATCTGGACATCAGTTTCCATGCAACTTAACAGATTTTAATAATGATAGTCTGTCCTTTTCTGCAGGCCTATTCCTACCTTTGGTGCCTGGTTAGCAGCATATTATCTGTTATCGGGCCATCTTTTCCTGTTTAATTAAGCTTGCAGGGAGGTTATATTTCTCTGCCTGTGATGATATTTGCTATCCTAAATTTAATTTCTTTTTATAATCCTTACATTGGCAAGTAGTAAAGAGAACTTTTAACTAATAAAAATGTTATTTGAGCATTAAAAGAAACCAGAACTTGGCAAAAATATGTGTTGGAAAAAAAGTAAATTAGCACAGTTACTAGCAAACATACACACACTATAAAGCACTGCCCATATGAAGCTTGTGAGTATTGGTGCTTCCTTAATGAAGAACCTTCCTGGCTTTTAGGAGAGGGATGAAGAGGTGGAAAGGCAAGCATCAAAGCAGTGTGGTTTCTTCTCGTTCTGGTCTCCACTCTTTCTAAGCAACCAGAGCCATCAGCTGCTTTCCCAGAGCTCCTGAGCTAGCCTGTGGGGCCGAGTGCCTGTGGAAAGGGAACGCAGATTCACCTCAGCTGCTGGCTGCAAGCTGGATTCATCAGCCTGCAAGCCACCATGGACTATCAGTTAGAAATATGCAAAGCTGTTGCTTTCAAACTGTGCCTCACCATCCCTTTGGGACTGGGAGACTTAGTAAACAAATCTGAGGATACAAATGAAAAATGGGGGCCCCTAATTCAACCACTCCAGCTTTGCTGCTTTGCATTAACAATGCAAAACACTTAGAAAATATGACTGCTTATTCAGCATGAAATTTATCCTGGTGTTCAGTCTTGTGGCTGCTTTTCACACCACTGAATTTTACGTAAATATTTTAGCTAGGCAGAGCGTAGGTTTAAATGTTGTATCCCTCTACCTTTACCCAAAAGGATTCATTGATTTAGATGCTGTCACCTTTTTAACCTTGACTTTTTGAAGCACTTTCAAAACAGCTCTTGATTTTCTCATAGAATCAAAACAGTGGCTGCATCCTAAAATTTTGAACCACTTAAAATGATTTCATAAATAAGCCACTTATTTATTGTCTTATATATTAGCTACATATATTATACAGTCAAACCAGGTGAGCGTGAGTCTGGGAAAAATCTGCATTCATGCCATAAAAATATTGTTTAAGCTGAGGAAAAGATTCACAGCAGAAGAAAGCTGTTGTGTTTAGCAGGTAACACTTCCAAATTTAAAAGCAAACATCACTTTCTTTAGAAACAAGGTGCATGACTGCCTTTGAGAGAAAGATCATCCTACACTCGCAGCAAGATGTTCTTTTTTGGTAATTCACAGCAAAAACAAATGCTGAAGTACCTGGTGGCATGAAATAAGGGGGCTGACATTGGTAGGAGGGGATGGTGGTTGTTTACTTGGGATAGAAACGCTTATATGAGGTGCAAAACTCATCTAACAGTAGGAATACTTGTTACATTAACAAGATTTACTGACAGACTCCATCTGTGCCTTCCCACCAAACAAGGTCACTCAGTTAGATCCTAAGGAGCCTAATGAGCAAAGTGCCAAGTCTCTGGAGTGATAATGGAGGCTTGCTCTGACTTACGCCTCAGGCACCTGCAATATTTTTAGTACTGAAAAATAAAATAGGGGAGAGGAAAAAAGGTCATAATTTTTATCAAACTAATCCACCTTGAAAAATATCAGTGTGTGTGCCTGCGCATGAACATACCTGGGTATTTTTTCTCTCTTCCTGGTTATTCACAGTTTACTTTTCTCTTTTGCTTCAGAGTGGTCCTTGAGGCACTTCAATGCCTTCATCTTGGCCATTCACTTCACAGCTGCATCTCAGTTACAGAAACTTCAGCGTGGTGGCAACACGCCTGTTCCTTTCAAAAGGCTGAAACATCAACAGCATGGGCAGCGGTTGCATAGTTGAGGGAGAAGCTTTACCGGTGAATTTTTGCTGCATGTCCATTTCCTGTCTGCAGTTTCTGAGATACAGTCTGGTCCGCTTGTAGCAAATAGTATGCTACTGCAGAGCTGGAAAGGGACGTAGAGAAACTTGGAGCAATACAGACAAAACTGTCCGTGAATCACTTTTAGTGGCTGTTATTCCTGGTATTGATTTGTGGCTGTAGACTTGCTGATAATCCAACAACAAAAAATTGTTTATTATTTTTTCAAAATTTCTAGCAGAATTATAGGCTACCTAAAAATATTAAGCCACAAATTGAAAGAAAGAATAAGAGTGCTTTTTCCATGCCCTGAAGCATGATTTGTGTGACTCTTTGCTATGAGGCATTGCTGGGGTACAGTTATGACTTGTTCATCTTTAACTAGTAGCACAGCAGTCTCAATGCCATCTCAGGGTCAAGTTTCTGTCATTGCTTATTTGCCTTATTTCTTAAACTTTTTGTAAAAATGTCTTCTGGAGTCGTCTGAAACAGAATTATGGGTCCTATAAACCCTGGTTTTGATCCAGTATGTATCAAATTTACCCACTATTGTTTCATATATAATCTAATGAATATTTATCATACAAATGCCAATACATTATGAACTGTCCACAGAAAATTAACACCTTATTTATTCACTTATTTCATCGGTGAATAAAATAATACTTGTCTAAATCTGTGAAATAGGATTAGGGAGAGTAAAACTGCTTTGTTTTCCATACTGTAAAATAAAAGATCATGGTGATCATTAGAAAACCAAAATGAAGGAACAGAATAGAAAGACAAATTTAGAAGCAGTGACTAGCATCACCAGTGAAGTTTCTCAGTCCCATCTCTAATGTGCTGTAATGTTTCTGGAATGAAGTAATGCTTCTCATGGCAAAGGATTTCTTGGGTCATGTTGAATTCCACATATGGCTACCAGCGATGTAGTAGGAAAAATACAACACAGCAGATCTGGTGGAAATGAGTGCTTCTCCTCCTGGTACATTTATGTTCTGTCTCAGTGTAGAAGAGCTCAAGTCCTAGCATACAGCTCACAGGATGCTTGTTCACAGGGTGAGGATTTAAATTTTCATCTGTGTGCCTTCATACTTAGTGTATACAATAGGACATGGCAAAATTGTACACTTGGAGATCAGAATAGAGCATTAATTTAAAAGTTCTTGGGGGAGAAGTTGCCAGGAAAACGCACATGTACAAATGAATATTTCAGCATTCTGAAGGGAAATGTCTCTACAATTGTCAACGGGCTCTGCATGTTAACACCAGGGCTCAGTTGCCTTGTAAAATACAATTGAAAAAGATGTCTTTAAGTGATGATATAACATCACTGACTTTAGCAGAAGTAGAATCTATACAAGTGGAAATTACATGAGAATCTTAATCCTGACTTGAAGCATCCACAAATATTAAAAATCACATTTTTATTGATCATTTAATTTATAAAGATGCTATTCTTCAGGCCCTGTAACATTATCCATCCATCAGCAGACAGTGCAGGCTGGGAATCCACTACTTGATGGTAAGCCCAGGGCCGCTTGGTCCAGCCACAGCAGTGTGGGTGTCCTGGGCTGCTGATGGCAGCTGAAGAGCACGTGTCAAAACATGGATGTGCATAATTCCACTCTTTTTTAAAGACATCCCTCTCTTGCTGTCATCATGAACAATCAGCAGATCAGCAGTAGCATTCATAAAAAAAAAAAAAAAAAAAAAAAAAAAAAAAGCCACAACATGCACAACATGTTCTGCAGTGGCTCTATGCATCTGCTCCTAATGGAATTACCGTCTCTTTCACCGTCACTCACCATATCTTTTGGTACATAAATGAAAATTCCCTATGACGTGGAATACCTTGATAAACACAATTTCCTCATGCTTCAAGGCTTTGTTAACGATAGTGAGAGCTTTTCTGAATTCTCCAGTTACAAGTGGCAGGTAATTAGCTCCGCAATAGGAATTATATTGAGAGGGAAATTGGTATTTTTCCTTTATGCACTCTTGTTTCTTGTCATCTGACAAATCAAGCTTACAAAATGGACACTGTGCTCCAAAAACATATATATATATAATTTAATTTATCTAATAATCCTCAGGTGTTTTTTTTTTTTCTGAGTGATAAATATTAAATAGTCTGAAAGATCGGGGTGAAGCATGGCAAAATCTCCAAATGATGGAAGTAAGAATGTCATTCATTCCCATACATCACACAGAGCAGCAGGTGACTCTCCGTACACACGCTGGGAGAGGCAAAGGTTTACATTTCAGCACGTCTCGGTTCATGCTGTAAGGAGCAGCACCTTGTTTCCTAAAGCCCCTGTTCCTCCATTCCCCAATTAACTTGGGCAGGCTCCACCAGCCAGGAAGCACATCATTAAGTACAGCGCGGGTTTTACCCTTAGGTCGCTGCAGGCAGAGCTTACCAGTACTCAGAGCAATTTGTTTTCTCTCCAGTCACACTCCATTTCTGTTAGCAATGATTTTCTTTTAATTCCAGCCTTCCCCGCAGTCATATTTACCTCAAGCCTGTATATATGTTAACTCCTTTCAAGCAGGCCTTCCTGTCCGAGGCCCCGTGCCCTCACGTTTGATCAAGGTGAGTGGCAGCCTGCTGGCACCCTGCACCTCGTGCTGCCCTCTTTCCAGAACTTCCTCTCTGGTCCTCACAAGCCCCTGTTTCTTACTCGAAATGGAACAATTTTTAAGAACGGTGATTCCTGGCTTGCCCTATGTCATAGTTTGTGTTGGACAAGTTTCTTCAACTTGTATATATTTTTTGCATGGCAAAAAAGGAGTCACCTCAGACGGCTACTCTCATTCTGAGTAGAGAGAAAATCATTTCTCTATAAAATGTGTTTCAGCTCCTCACCCAACCTATATTACTCAATTACTCATTTAAAGTTAAAAGTGTGTGTACCCATGTGTCTGTAGAGTAAAAAGGAATATTTTATTTTTGGACAGGAGACCCAATTTTTAGAAACGCAAACAAAAGGAAGCAGTTAATACAATATAATTTAAAAACCTTGTCATAACCTCTAAGGAAAATTAATGCATTAAATTTAAAAAAAAGAGTTCAAAACATGTTTTTCTATAGAACCTCTTTACAACAGAAGAGTTGACTTAGAAAGATTACATGTATAGACAACAACAAATCTTTTGCGTGTGTGTCTTAGAATGCTAGCATGCCAAAAACAACACAAAGATCAATAGAGGAAGCTATTACGTAGCACGTATGCAGATGTTGTATTGAACAGTCTTATCTAAATGAAAAAAAGAGGTGGTTACAATAAGCTTTAAGTACCCACTTTGAATAAATTGCATTTAGAGAGAGACTTAGGATCAGGTAACACAAACTCGTATAACATAACCATACAGAGAAATAAACTATTTCTTGGGATCTTTCCATGTCCCTGGTTTAACTTGTCAGTAAAAGATGTAAGCTTGAGCAGCTTTGAGTTAAACAATAATATGTGAAAGAAACACAAGCGAAACATTTAAAACGTCCTGTCATGGTAGCAATTTATGGACTACTTCCTCACAGACTTTAAAGGTGCGATGTCCAGGAAGGTGTGAGACCCTGAGATCTCTCTGCCTTGCTCATTCACGGATGGATTTCCACCAAGTTTAATCGCTGCCTGAGTCACTCGCAATTCTTGGTCAGTGTCTACTTGAGATGGGGCGAGGAATTGTACAAGAGCCTGCATAAGAGTGGCCAGGGAAAGGTAAAGAAAGGCAATATTTGTATATGATAATACCAGACTCGTCATTGAGCAAGTACTCCGTTTCGTGGGAGTGATGCTGAATCAGCTTTGCCAAGGACTGAGCAGATGGTGTTTAATTTTTAATTACTTCCATATACACCTTTCCCAGCAATTAAGGGAGTGCCCCACCCCATGCTTGAGACCATCACAGGATCTGAGATCATATTTCCATGAAAGATACTGAAGTATTAAAAAAGAAAAGCAGAACCAAACAAAACACCTGTCCGCTTGTTGCATCGTAGTTTGGCGAGTCACCTTCAGGATGCAGTGCTCCTCTATTTGCCACCTGGTGATCAGGCATTAGAGAGGATTTAACCAAATAACAGGGCCCCCAACTGCTGATTTTGGGCTCTTTGTGCTTCCTGTCACATACCACAAAGCACAGACTGAAGCCTCTGTAGAGATTACCATGATGGTATCCCTCCCAAAGACACTGACTGACAATCTCATGCCTCAGACAGCGTTCGATACCATGTCAGGATGCTGTTTGCATGCAGGGAAAAGCTAAGGGCAAATAACTCTAAGACTTTCTCTTTCTCTGAACAGCTAGTATGTGCAATGCTTATGATCTATTTTTCTAATAACCACTTATACATGGAGGCAGCGACAGTGGAACTTATTTTAACTGGTTCTCCAAGGATTCAGATGTCACTTGACAACTGAAACAAAAGTGCTGTCTTTTCAATCTGTCTTTGTACCAAGTCATCACTGAACAGCTGCAAAGCTGCTCAGAGTGCACAAGTGCCTTGAAGCCAGCCTCTGTCCTAGGCACTGGGGACATAGTCCCCCAGGTATCTGAGAACTTCTAGAGTAGAAGAGCTCAGTGTTGTTGAGCTTACCTACCTCAGTAACATGTAAAGAAGTTACAGTCCTTCTAGAAGTAGTAGTGATCAGGGGTATATCTATAGCTGGGGAGAAAAAAAAAAAAAAAAAAAAAA
>CM021771.1:2383092-2506716 GCA_011076525.1 Nettapus auritus | reverse complement strand
AAAAAATAATTTAAAAAAAGCAATGACTGTATCTAAAAGCCTGTCTCTTTTCTAACTGCTGTGTTTTGTGAGATCAGACCAAACCTAACTTAGCCCTACCCACCTACCCCATGTCCCAGAAGCTGGAGATGCACCAGCACAATAGTTCCTCCATCAGCTTTGCCTGCAAGTCCACCTCTGCTTTGTGCAGCCTGCTGTAACCCAGTATCAGGTGCAGCCTTCTCATTAATGGATGATAAATCGAATGTATTGGGTGGGAATGCGTCAAAGAGAACTGAAAATATTTCTCACCTACTCCATTTTACACAGCAGCATAGATTCCTTGGGACAGACTCCCTTGTATTTCTTCTTTGGCTTTGTATTTCTGAAAGCAGAGTTTTCAAAATAAAAGATTTCCTCAAAGGAAAAGGCTACTAAATGGCTAAGCTGTGTGACCTAAGTAGTAGTTCAATCTGTGTGCCAGAAAGTCTTGAACTGGTGCCTTCCCTGGCTTTCTGGCCACATCAAGAAATTCCCAGTGCTTTTCTTCTCATATTATAACACTGTGGAAAAGATAGAAAATCCTGCTGGTTACGTCCTTTGCGGGTGGCAGCAAATATAACTGCAAAGCCTCATACTAGCTGAGGATCTGGTCTGTGACGCAGGGTGGGAGCAGGAGGTGAACAGCAAATATTGTCTTGGAAGGAAGTCTCCGAGGTCTTACAAACATTTGGATGTTTCTGTTTCACATTGTAGGTTTTCTAAGGTGTCAGGCACTGAAAACAATACGTAGTCATTTAGGATACAAGAATCCAAACAAGAATGTCCTTCCTGGAGTAGCTGGCTCACAGCTTTGGAGGTGCCACAGGCAAAGCATCCTTGTGCGTGGCACAGGGCGATGTGACGGGGCCTCTGGGACACAGCTGCCATCAGGGGGAAAGCTCTCGCCCATCAGCCCTTACGTGGTGGCATGCGAGCCAGAGGGGGTCACGCCTGGGCCATTTCTTGAGTTATGTGTTATGAGGCTATGACTTTGCTCCTGCTAAACACAAGGAAGTGGTGTGTGGTTTTGATATGGTGTCGATGCTGTTGGCTAAAATTGTGAGCCAGCAGATTGCTATGTTCAGAATAACTACCTGACAGAGGCTCCAGTAATTCCCAGTCTGCAGTAGATGTACATTTTGTATAGGAATCCCACTATACAATTATGATAGTTTGCAACCTGAAGCCCAGAGACTCTATTTGCTATTTGTTTCTGACAGTTGAGACAGCTTGGAGGAGAGGGAGGAATGTCAGCAATCCAAGTTATTGTCATTATAGTGTGACTGTCGAATGAGCACAGATCCATTCCTGATAAAAAACTGTTTGAGGGTACAGCAAGAAGAATAAAAAGATTGCACGCTTGGTGCACAAGCTGCTTGGCATTAATTTTGTAGAGCAGAAATCCTAAAAGAACTTCAAAAACAAATCTTTTCAAAGTTAACAATGTTGACACAGACATAAACATTTCCTCTTCATTGGATGTGTCCTTTCACCAAAAAAAAACATTGCAGCTCTGAAAGGACAGGATCAAATTTTTGTTTAGGTGTATGAAATCTTGAACAGAACTAAGTTTAAAAAACAAATTTATCTTATAATTTAGTTCTTTGTCTTTCCACGGCAATTAGAATAATTGCACTTTGTCAAGTCGCATCTTTTATCCTAGTTAAAGATAGAGCTTACTGAGCAAACACAGACTAGGCTGGTGACAGATGAAAGATTGCACAGTGTGTCTGAAGTAGTTGAGAGCATCCCATTATGCTATAGAGAGGGAAAGCTTCCTGCAGTACACCTTCTCGTACTCACACAGAAGAAACAGAGCGCTTTATTAAAGAGTGATTCATTCTGTGTATCGCATTCTTAAACCCAGATAGTTTTAGGTATATATCAAAGTTAATGAGTGCTTTGGATTCTGCCTCAAAGTTAATTATCGGTACGTACCTGGTTGTATTTGAAAGCAAGTGTCTAAAATCACAGGGAATAAAATTAGATGAAAAAGATCTTTGATCATTAAAGTATATACAGTTAAGTTTAAGTTATCGGTGCGGAAAATTTGGTTGTTTACGACATAATTACTGATTTGACTGTGAAAAAAAAAAAAAAAAAGGAATTGCAAATTGTTTTGCTTCAATTAACAGTACATAAATAATTCTGGTATGCATAAATATTTTACCATTGAAAACTGTAGCACATAACTTTTTATGGTGCTCTTAAAACAGGTCTAATGCAAAGTTAATAGGACACATGAAAAAAAGCCTGTCTGGGGGGTGGAAGGGAGGAAGCCATCTGTCATAAAGAGGACTACAGTGGTGTTGCACCAGAACCTGTTCAGAGAGTAACAATGACAAACAACGTGAGTAGTGAAACATGGAAAAGCTGGGCAGCACTACAGCGTAGCAGTACATCTTCAGCAAAATACATGGGTTCATCCTGACTTTTGCCAGTGCTGAGCCTGATGGCACTGCTTAGCACCTGCAGGTATGCAGGCAGGTTCTCCACTCCTATGCTCAGGTGCCTGGGACACACTGTCTCAGACTGTGAAATGTTTGGTGTTTGGAAAGGTATTTGAGTCTTCAGTCTCTACTGTCATGTTCTGCTTAGACTTGGATTTATTATTATTATTATTATTATTATTATTATTATTATTTAGATAGGATTTGCTTTAGCAGATGCTTTAGTATTTGGGGGGGAAAAAAAAAAAAAAAAAAAGAGTATTATCTGTTAATATGTTAAATGTCCCATTTCAGAAAGAACATTTTCAAATTGCCCTAATCCAAAGCAGTGTTTGTTCTCCTTGTGCAAAGGAAGAAGACTTCTCAGGCCTGAGAGTTATTGAAAAACATATGTGCAATAACAAAAATAGGGTACTAAGAAAGAACTATTGGAAGAAATCTAACAAAACTAAAAAAAAAAAAAAAAAGCTGAAGTGGATCTCTGTTAGTAAGGATGTTCTTACTAATTGACTTAGCTCATTAAAGTCCAGATTACATTCTAGTGCATAACCAGCTGGACGTGGCACAAGGTGCAGCTGATACCTGCACCAGTTCTAGCAGATACGCAATGCAGACTTCCTTTGTAATGGTCCTGGTTTCAGTTAGGACAGAGTTAATTTTCCTCCCAGTAGCTGGTAGGGTGCTATGTTTTGGATTAGGATGAGAAGAGTGCAGATAACACACTGATGTTTTAATTGTTGCAGAGCAGTGCTTACACCAAGCCAAGGACTTTTCAGCTCCTCGCTCTGTCCTGCCAGCGGGCAGGCTGGGGGCGCAGCAGGAGCTGGGAGGGGACAGAGCCAGGACAGCTGACCCAAACTGGCCAAAGGGCTATTCCCTACCATATCTGGGGTCATGCTGAACAATAGATAGGGGTGGCTAGCCGGGATGGGGGGGCAGCTGCTCGGGGATAGACTGGGCATCGGTCAGCGGGTGGTGAGCAATTGCACTGTGCATCACTTGTTTTGTACACATTATTAGTAGTAGAACTATTATCGTTATTTTCCTGTCTCAATAAACTGTCTCTATCTCAGCTCACAGGCTTTACTTTCCCATTTCTCTCCCCCATCCCAGAGAGGGAGAGGAGAGCGTGAGTGAATGGCTGTATGGTGTTTAGCTGCTGGCCAGGTTAAACCACAACAATAATGTTTTTCTAACTCCTTCATTTTTATCATTCTTTGTTTTTCTGTGATTTTTTCTTAAAAAATCTGTTACTGTTCTGAGCTTTAGAATCTAATAAAGTCTGGCTTTTACCTGATTAACACTTCTTACAGAGGCAGAAACCCAGCTTTAGAAACAGTTGTCAACATTGTGGTGTAACTGCATGATGTGACCTGAATGTTTTCCAGACATGGGGGGGGCAAATTATTCCTTCTTTCCTGTATACAGCAGAGCCAACATAAGTTATACTAGTTGAGCATCTGCTCCCTCATTTTCTTAAAAATTCTTAACTTTAGCATCAGCAACTCGTGGGAATAAGAAGTTCTTGATAGCCTAGTTTAACAAATGCTTGAATTTGTCCACGCGATGAGATGCTGATAAAATGCTTCTGCTTTTTTGAATCAGGCTGGTAGAGCGGGCTGTGTAAGTGATCTGCTTGATAGAAGGGCCAGGGCCTTGACTGCCCAATATTCATGTATGTGCTTGGTTGTTTGCTGTTGTGAAGCAAAGCCTTCTTCTTTTCTGGTAGAGGCCGGCTGAGCTGGCATTGGCTGGGCAAGGGACATGTGGCAGAGATTAACAAGTATTTCTCCTTCCTCATATTCATCTCCTTTACCCACAAGAGAATAATAATTCCAGATGTGTAAACAGAACCAAGTTTTTAATTGCATCTGTGAACGTAGCAATATTCTCTCTTCTTATTTAAAAAGTTAATTTATGTATGGTGCCTTTTGTGTGATTCTTGGGCTTTGACCATTTACATTTAAGATCATTTACCGTTAATACAATATTTAATATCAGTAGCTCAGGTTCTGCTGTAAGGTGCCCATCCCGTTAGACAGAGATTCATAACTGCCAGGAGCTGCAGCCGCTGGAAACAGTTGTAGAAGGAAACATTAAAACAGTACTGGACAGCAAAAAAGGAGAAAACCCTGGAGATAAAATGAAAAAAAAAAAAAAAAAAAAAAAAAGCCAGAAGAATGAGCAATGAATACACAGTTGCCATTACTAACTTTGATTGCTAAGAATATAAAAACTAATCTTCTAGGAAGAGAAGGAAACATTTCATTCAGGTGTGAAATCACTGGCAACCAGATGAACCAGCTGACTTTGACCAAGAGCTTCTTTTCAGTGGCAGCTGCTTGGAAAACACACGTGCTTATCTTCTGTTCTCTCTTCAGACGCAAGCTGAGACCAGCAGGCTGCCTGACCACGCAGGCAGTTTCCCTCTGAAATAATTCCTCCAGGTATCCCTCCTGCCCAGCTTGTTGGCTGAGATTTATGGCTGTATCACTGGCTGCAAAACTAAAGAAGAAATGCAAATCCCACAAGACACTGGAGCTGTGTTTAAAAATACAATTCTTATGGCTTGGAACAAGCATTGAAACTTCTCCGAATTGGTTGGTTGCTTTTATGACATGTGGTAATTTTCTAACAGAGGGACAATCTTATGAAAAAGAAGCAAAAATAAACAAAAATATGTTTCACTAAAAAAAAAAAAGAATTTTAATTTTAACTAGCTCTTGCAATCTTATAAGTATCTGCACTTTATATAAAGATCTCATTAAGTAACTGAGGAGGTATTTTTCTGAGTTGCAAACATGTATGCATCTCGTTCTCGTTCTAGAATTACACCAGAAACCCAGCAAAGCACCTCAGCTGAAACCATGTTCCCTGCTACAAGGCTAGCTGGATCACAAGAAGGAAGAGGAAATATTATAGCTTTTCTGTTCTCTGTGTGAAAACTGAAATGTCAGAACTAGCTGCCAGATCTTCTTCAGACCTGTGTCTAATGATCTTGTAGCATAGAGATCAGATATTTACATTACACTTCATTAACCTTGGCAAAATCACTTTTCCATACCTTCTGTAAAGCCACGCTTAGAATCCTCACTTCAGAATAACTGCTCAAGAATAAAACAAGAGATCCTGACAATCACTACGAGTAGTCAGTGGAGGAGAGGAAAAAAAAAAAGTCAAAATGTTAGAATTCAGCAAACAAAGAAAAACCTAGAAGATGGAAAAAAAAATGATTATAAAAAAGAGCTTTCCTTGGCATGTCACACTCACTTCTGATACTTTTTCAAAGTCAGGGCAGAATCAGTGGGATTAAGAAACTGGTGTTAAAAAGTTCAGCACATGATGGAATCTGGTAAGTTTGGGGCTACTTCGAGCATGCCTTCAAAAAAAAAAAGGGAAAAAAAAGTGTGAATTGTATATTGTAGAGCAATGCTTCAATACAAAATCTTCTGTAACAGAAGAAAAAAAAAAAAAAAAAAAAAGAGAGAGAATTAAAAAGTATTAACAATCAATAGATTTAAAATGTATTATGACATTTTTACAAAGCATCTAATTAACCTGTGGCACTTGTTGCCAGAGGGTAGCACCGAGACCAAGCACTGAGCAGAATTTAGAAAGAGCAGGCGTTTTTATATATAATCAGAAGTTACCATGTTGCATTAGAGAGCATAAAGTGCTTTTATAGAGGACATAAACTCCAGTCGTTTGGGCCGTAAGCTGCCTCCAGTCTCCTGGGGGTGAGGAGGAGAAGCTCGGCTGGCAGGGAGCTCTGCAGTCACCTCCAGGCTTCCCTGGGGCTGCTTCCGTGGCTTGACTGTGGCTGGGAGAAGGCAAGGTGGGAGCCAGCCCCATGCAGCATCGCAGCCCAGTGGGCCCCATCCCTGCTCTTCCTCTTGGTGGTATTTTTGTTCATTTACCTCTCTGCAACAACGTTGTATTAAGAAGATGCCTATCTTACAGGTAAATCCTGTCTGGCACTTTGTGTATTGCTGCTCAGCAGAGGAGAGCAAGGGTGGGGTTTGCCCATGGAGCACCTCTGCAGCAGCCCTCATGAAACAAACATGTCGTACTGCAAGGCAAAGGCTTCCGTGGTTGTTCCTATCCATGCTGATGGAGCTGACATATTTCCTTTTACAGAAAGACTTTCAAATCACCTCATTCTTCTATTAATTCGACATAACTGATTGTAAGAACTGTGTTAGTAAAATTAATATTTCAGAGCAGCACTGCGAGGGATATTTTTAACATGCAGCACCACAGCCCCTGTCTCTTGTCACTTGTGTCATCCTGTCATCATGTACGCCTTCAGACACAGGCAGGCTGATACTAATGAGCTCACCACTCCATGTTCCTCTATCATGAAGTTCAGTGCTAATGAGAAAAATTCCCAGACTGCGCTCACGCTCTAAATCAATTTGGCAAGATTGATCAAAATATTCATTAAAACAGTTTGTTCTTCAACTCAGCCTGAACCCTGAAGGCATATCTTTCTTGATTCTATATGGTTGTGTGTGTGTCTGTGTGTATCTATATGTGCATGTGGAATTAAAAAAAATAATCAGTTGTTTTCCCTCTCCACGTGATTCGAGTACTACTTTCTGAAGAAAAAAGCCAGAGCTGACTTAGTGCTATGCTTTCTTCCTTGGGAAGTGCCCAGGAGCCTGGAAATGATACGAAGAATATTCTGCACCCCTCTTCTCCCATGCCTGTCAGCAGCAGGCCTGAGAATGACCGACGGGAAGCAACAAATTACTGTCAAAAGGGCAACAAGCAACACAACAAATGGGAATCTGTCAGAGAACGAGAGACATCTCTGGCCACACAACCCTGGGAATTTAATATATCTTTTGTCTGTCATCTGCATGCTAAATTTCCATGTCTTCCTTCAACAGAATTTCTTCTTGCCATGTCAGCCTTGATAAGTATAGGTTAGCTCCCGCTGTCTACTTTTTCACAGGCATTTCAAGATAAAACATAGTCTGCAGAGCCAGGAATGACATTAGCTGACTAATGCTCAGCCAGCTGGGCTCTCTGCTCGCGAGGGTCTAGACACAAAACCAGAGAAGCACAAATTGCACCGAGGGATGAGCAAGGGATAGATTTACAAATCTCAGCTATGATGTTATCTGTCCCTCTGAAGGGACAAGTGTAATTCCTGCTGGTACCAGTTTAAAAGCCAGACACCCTGGCTAGTCATATATTATGTACTTCTGGTTCGTTTCAGCAATAGAGAAGGTTGCTGTTGATCATCAGACTTCATCGCTCATTGCCTACAAACTAGGAGCTTTTTCAGAGGCTTTAGAGGGCTTAAAGGAAACTGCAGACAAACTTAAACCAGACGTCGTTTGAAAAGACTTGATGGATTATCGTTCACAACCCTGCAAACCCACTTTAGTTTCCAATGTTAAATACATAAACTGCATTCGTAACAGCCTATTTCTGAGATATACTGTATGCTATAAAAATGAGATAATATTATTCCAGGAAGCTTTCAGTGTGGTTATGAGCCCAATCATTCAGAAGCTCTAGCACAAACCCCACAGACAGTGCTCGGCCGGTGAGCAGCGGGCTGCCGTTGGGGGTCTGCGCTGGCTCAGGACACCTCAAACTAAAACAGGCGTAAGCATTGCTCTGAAGAAGGAGGCACAGCACACCCAAGGGCAGCTCTGCATTTGCCTGAAGGAGAAGGAGCTCCCACACATGCAAACCCTCAGAAACAAATCCACTATTTAAATGACAATGATGCAAAGCTCTGTCTCAAGGGTAGCCTAAGCTCTGCCTGTGCGGAACACTGCTTTTCTCTTTACAACAGAGAATAACACTACTATCAAACAAAAAGCAGCCGTGTTGTCCAGACAGGTTCTCTGGAGATGAGATAAGGTGTTATTAACCAAATGCTCATTTAACAGGCATGTTGTCTGCCACAGAAAGTGAGGATCCACTCCTGTTACCTTATTTTCAGAGTGCAAGATGCTAGTTTTAATGTATTTCCTGGTTGTCCGCTTTTACTTGGCTGGTGAGGTTTATTTCTCGTGACAGAACCTGTCCCCAGGCATCTATTTCCACAAACAGAGGGAAAAGCAGATCCTGGAACTGTCTGGCTCTCTATTCGGTGCATAGACTCTACTAGATGGCCCCTGGAATTTTTGTGAAAGGAGAAGTTTTAGGGAATCCAGGAACAACAATGCTTTTATAGTTTTTCCCTAACTCTGCAAGAAAAGTGCTTGCAGAAGTGAGCTAGAATTTCACTTATTCAAAATGTTTCTGCCAAAACCTTCAATCAAAAGTAAAAAATAATCATTCAAAGTATGTTGTGGCCTAATAAGTGACGTGAGTCTCTTGTTATTTAAAAAAGTACTCTGGTTACTTTAACGGAATCACAGAAAAGTCTAGCTTGGAAGAGACTTACAAGATCACCGAGTCCAACCTCTGACCTAACACGAACAAATCATCCCCTAAACCATATCCCTAAGCTCTACATCTAAGCTCTAAACGTCTTTTAAAGACCTCCAAGGATGGTGACTCAACCACTTCCCTGGGCAGCCTATTCCAGTGACTAACAACCCTTTCTGTAAAGAAGTTCTTCCTAAGATCCAACCTAAACCTCCCCTGGCACAACTTTAGCCCATTCCCCCTCGTCCTGTCACCAGGCACGTGGGAGAAAAGACCAACCACCGCCTCGCTACAGCCTCCTTTGTTTTCCCTACACTGGATTAATAATTGCATAGACAGCAGAGAAAGCAAAGTTAAACATATTGTATCTCATTTTCCTTGTTTGATCTTAACAAGCCAACTCATTCGTTTTTAAATTGTGTAGGAAAAAAACAAAAAGCAAACAAAAAATCCTGATGAATGTTGTCCATTCAGAAGAGCGAGACCTTTGTTTTGCAAGAGACTTCTGAAACCCTCCATAGTCCTTTTGTACATTGTTTTAAATTACCGTGTTCCCTTTGTGCCACTTTGCAGTATCTCAGGCATTTTTAGCACCAGCTGAAGATTCCTTGGCTTTGCTGCAGGTTTTTATTTATAACTTCTGTTCCTCAGCATCTTAGGCAGTGGGTACAGGAGGAGATACATCCCCTTGATGCAATGACAGAAAAAGCTATGGGATTCTTTGCCTCAGGTATGGAGATGCTTTGCAATGTTCTCTGTTGCTTTTCCCCTCTCACCTCCCACCAGTGCCAGACTGTTCTGGGAGATCTGCAGCCCATGCTTGAAGGAAGCTGTCACTCCCCTGCTGAAGGAAACACTGGATCGTTGTGGTGCGTTTTCACCACATAACCTAAATTAAGGTTGTTACTCTTCTTCAAGATCCAACAAATATTTCCAGTGCACAAAAGCATGCATCCAGATATTTCTATTCATGTATAACAGAGTTAATAGAGAACAGGGATGACGTTATTGGTTTTTGTTTGTTTGTTTTAATTTCTGTCTTCACATAACTTTTGGGTGCAACTGTGGCTAAGGCATGATAGGATTTATTTCACAATTTCTTGGTCACCACACAAAATGGGTAATGATGCTATATAGTGTGAGACACTGCTATTCTTAATGGCTGTCATGTGGTAATAATTGTGCTTGTTAATGTGTGGTAGTAACAGTCATTATCAACAGTAAACTCTAGCCCATCACAGGTTTTCTGCTATTGGTCTTACTTCAGGCAGCATCTTCCTTTTCGGCAGCTTTTCAAGATAGTAAACTTGGTAAATCCTCCTCTCAATATTTAGTCTGAACTACCACAGGCAAAGTAAGTTGTTAATTAAATATAACACTTTCAATTGGATGCTCTTTTGATATGAACACACAACAGAGATAGAAGAGAATATTGGGTTTGAATGACAATGATGAATAATATTAATATTTACCTGCTAGTGGAACCTGGAGCTGCTCCAATGAGCTACAAAGTCTTAAAATCTTAATTAAAGGTTAATGAAAGAAAATATTGAAAAATCTGCTCAAGGAGCAAGAAGTGAGGAAATAGGGTATTCTAACTCATCCACAGCACTGCTATTTCCAAGCACAAAAATTGCTTCAATCAGGCTTCCAGGAGGCTGGTCTATGCACAGTGTGTGCATAGCTTTGAATTCACCTTTTGGCTTTCAAACCTCCCAGGCTGCAGGTACAGTCCCATATTCGCTCCTCCTTTTTGCAAAAACATCCTTTTGTTAAATTCAAAGACGGGTATGTGATATATTCATGTGTCCCTAGGAGTTCAGTTATAAAGTATTACTGAGATTCACAAGAAAGATTGGCAATGTTATGAGCAGATCTACAAAACAAAATATTCAAGAAGTATTGATTCTATTCCTTTTGAACTCACAGGAAAATTCAGGCAATTTTTTCAGCATAAAACATTGGAATGATATAATTGGTTCTAAAGTCAGAGACTGCATCTTCATTACATTCCAAATATATGATACTTATTATGTATTAATAACACCTTATTATCTCTTGTCATCTATAATAAATATAGCAGCTGAATATTAACTTGGTGTTTTATGCCAGTTCATAAGGTTTGAAAACAGAAGCTCTGATTTCTTGTAGACCTCAGACGTTACTTCAGCATTAGGTAGCGCTTTTAGGGAATAGTGGCTCTATAGAATTCAGTGAATATGTCATATTCAATGAATACATGTAGAATGACCAGTTTATAATGAAATGCTTTCTAACTGAAAATGAATTTCAGATAAGTTTGTGTTTTGAAAATATTGGAGGAATATACTTTTACTGGTTTGGTTTCTGTTGGAAGCCTGGCATTCATGCTGCTGCTGCATTTGAAATAACTAGAGAATAATCCCATTTGAGTCTTCAGAAGTGCCACTAATGCTACAGAAGTAAAACACTTGGGAAATTCATCCTTGATGATACATTTTTCCCTCTGAGCTTTTGTAGCATGACAAACCAGATGCAAAAAGGGTGTCATTATCAATTCAGTATTGTACATGAATATGTACACAGCAGAATTACACCGTAAAATTTACAGTGTCACTGTTTCTTACCTTGCAGACTTTTCAAGAGGCTCAGGAACCTCACACTTATAGAGCATTCTCAGCTGTGATGATATCTACCCTGCAGTCACGTGAGTCAAGATTTTTTCTTTTTTAAAGAGTAATAATTATGAGTGCTTCTTTTGATGCTTAATTTAGTATTCTTTCAGATCATTCTGGTTCTCAAGAGTTAAATATTAACCTTTTACCCTCTTTAGGGCTCCTAGATATCACAAAATATAATTTCACCAATCACTTTGGAAGACCTTGGTTTACCCCCTCATTGCTTGGCAGAAGGAGTAATAGCTATAATCATAACAATGATGCCATCGATCCTAATCTAAGTAAACATTAAATTATTTAATTACACATATGCAAAGTTCTGGGGAAATTTATGCTGACAATATAGATATGTGATGAGAAATTAATCTATATAGGGGAGTGCTTCAAAGCAGTTTCACCAGCTTCTTAAAGTCTGCTAGTCTCCTTGGTGCTTGGTGTGTTGGGAATGTATCTGTTAGTCAAGTCTTCTAATTCTTGTAGGCAAGCAATAAACTTTTTTTTTTTTTTTTTTTTTTTTTTTTTTAATCACAAAAAAAAATACTTTATAACTTTACTAACAGAAATATACCATGGTATCCAGCACTAGTAGTACAACTAGGTTAAACAATGTTGATCTCATGGGTGTAACTATTAGCACACAGCAAGGAACTCTCTCACCATTAGTTGCTTTTCTTTCTCTTAAAAAGAAGTCACTGGAGTTCTTAAAAGATCTCTTTTCTGCTTTCATTCTGATTTCTTATTTTTCTAGACATTCAGGTAAGTTCTCTGATTCTTCTCCCAACTGCCCCATTATTTCCGCGTACTTCCCCCATATAATTTCGTATATCAAAATGAAGAATGATCCGCTGAAATATACAGTTAATCAGGAACAGCATTACTTAATTACTGAAGAACTTGGATATAAAGGTATGAGTATAATTAGCCAAATTATTCAGTGCTATACATTGCATAGGCAAATATCTTGACTTAAGGCAGTCCCTGTCAAATATGGCATAGGTAGTTGGCATCAAGTATTATAGAATCATAGAATATTCTGAGTTGGGAGGGACCCATAAGGATCATCAAGTCCAACTCCTTGCACCACACAGGTCTACCCAATAGTTTAGACCATGTGACTAAGTGCACAGTCCAAACGTTTCTTAACGTATAGGGTTGATGCAGTGACTACTTCCCTGGGGAGCCTGTTCCAGTGTGCAACCACCCTCTCAGTGAAAAATCTCCTTCTGATATCTAGTCTGAAATTCCCCTGCCTCAGCTTCACCCCATTCCCATGGGTCCTATCACTAGTGTTTATGGAGAATAGGTCACCCGCTCCTCCACTCCCCTTCGTGAGGAAGTTGTAGACCGCGATGCAGTCTCCCCTCAGCCTCCTCTTCTCTAGGCTGAACAGGCCCAGTGACCTCAGCCACTCCTTCTACGTCTTCCCCTCTAGGCCCTTCACCAACTTTGTCACCCTCCTCTGGACACTCTCCAACAGTTTCACATCCTTTTTGTACCGTGGTGCCCAGAACTGCACACAGTACTCGAGGTGAGGCCGCACCAGTGTAGAGTGGGACGATCACTTCCCTTGCCCGACTAGCAATGCCGTGCTCAATGCACCCCAGGGTACGGTTGGCCCTCCTGGCTGCCAGGGCACACTGCTGGCTCATATTCAACTTGCTGTCGACCAATACCCCCAGATCCTTCTCCGCGGGGCTGCTCTCCAGCATCTCGTCACCCAGTCTGTATGTACAGCCAGGGTTGCCTCGTCCCAGGTGCAGGACCCAGCACTTGCTTTCATTAAACTTCATGTGGTTGGTGATCGCCCAGTTCTCCAACCTGTCCAGATCTCTCTGCAAGGCCTTTCCAAGGCCTTATTACCCTTTATAGCTTGTGTTTGTATTGGAAAAAAGATTTACTGATATGCCTGCATCTTTGAGGATGTTGCACCAAAGGCCGTTTTGATCATGACAAATTATTTATGATAAGATTCTTGCCCGGTCTAGTCATTGTAATAAGTAATATTATGGAAACAACAAAGGTGTGAAATGCTGATAAAGGTCAAAAGGATCTTCAGATTATCTCAGTCATAACACCAAGCAAATGCTTCAAGCTCTGCAGTGATATTTCTTGAGAGGAGGCACCTCATAGATCCTCTCTGGCACATTAGCCAGCTTTTGAACCTGACGCACCTGAGACTTTCCCCTATTTTGAAACAACTGGCCTAAAAATGGCCCGTTATATACTTCCAGGAATAGCCTCATTTCCTAATAATTTCTGAATATCTCTAAGCTTTGCTGGTCAGACTCAAGTTCAGCAGTATGAAGGCACAAACTGCTTTTTAAGAGAATTTTCTTGGTGGGATAAACTGAACAGAATGTATGGAAATTCTGAACTTTTCTTTTGAATTTTGTAGAATTTTAAAAATGATTATGGATCCTTTTCTGATGGATCACAGTGACTGCCTTGAATTTGTTGAACTCATTTCAAGTAAAACTGACTTTCAGCCTCATGGTAAAAAGCTGTGATCTTTAGTCCTCACAAATGAAAGAAAAAAGAGCAAAATTTTGTTTCCTTCCTTGGAATCAATAGGAGTATTACAATAACATGAGATCAGACCTTGACACAAAAAGGTTTCGCAACAAAAGATATCAAATCAACACTATCGATATTATTAAAAACTCTTCAGCCTTACAGCTTAAAAATCACTAAGAGGGGTTCTATTTATTCCAGGGAAAATTAACTTTCCCTGTTAAAAAATGGGAAAGAATCGGATAACTACCAAATTCCAAAGTGTGGTTATATTAAGAAATCTTAGTTGTATTTTTTCTTTAAAGTGTTTTTCCCTATTTGGCAAGGGTGATGATAGAAAATAAAGTTCAAAGTAGAGATCACCAATTATATGTATGCCTTTAAAATGACAATTAATTATATTTTAATTGAATAAATAATAAAGCCATGTTTAACATGTAAGTGGTACACAATGATGATATGCATAACACAAAATCAACCTGAAACATTGAGTATATCATTTTAGCTAGCCAGTCTGTGATCTTTCACTATTCAATTTCTAGGTAGAGGAGACAGAAAAAAAGGAAGTCAGACAAGTTTCTGCAGTGGGTGGAAGTTGTAGCTTAACATATTACCACTTGATACTGCTGTGGCCTGCACTTTGGGCTGGTGTGATACCTAATGAAAAGTGAACAGCTAACCTATCCCAATTCTTGTTCATTATGGACAATCAACTTTATACAGAGATTTGTTTCAGCTGTACAATATTGTCCACCATAAATATCTTTCAACAAAACCTGCTTTGAAGTAGGTCTTTGGCTACAAAAAACAACAGAGGCTGCCCGTGCTGCACAGACAGTTCATAGGACCTACAGATATCAGTTGAGTGGAGTATTAGTATAAAGGTGGGAAAAAACAATTTTAAAGGTAGCAACACATTTCTCTGTTGACTGTTTCTAACCTGTTGTCGGTCTGCCTACTGTGAAAAAGCTACATATTTTTATTTGTGAAAACCTATCCCCATTTTAAGATAAGAAACATAAATGTAATATAAATATAAGAGCTCTATGACAGCAGAAACAGAAAATTTCTAAGGTCATAAGTAGTCATAATAATAATATATTTTCTAACATATCTGGAAGCCCCCAGGTATAGGATTGGCAAGCCATTATGATTAGCTTGTAATTAATATGTTAAATCTGTGCAACTTAATTATACGCTCATGTTATCCTGGAGCATCCATTTGGGTTTGTTTTAGAATTACACTAATCATAATGACATTGCAATATTCTTGTTATTGGAGATTTATCATATTTACTAAGATTTTTACAGTAGACTCATACTTCATACAAAGTTCAGCTGAACCTCTATCCTATTTAAGGAGCAATCTAATGATCCAGGTGTTGAATCATAGCGGTAGCTTTTTGTCTTACTTATTTTCAGTCACACTATTAAACACCAAAAGCATTTGTGCTGCATACCTCTTAAACTAATTAAAACTCCCCCCAAAATCCCCCAAAGCAAACTTGTATGGCTTTTTTTTTTTTTTTTTTTTCAGTAGAAAATTGATCAGCAATCCATTAAAACACAGTGGTCAGGACCTTAAGAAAGTGTTCATACACTCTCCTGAGGTAATTCTACATCCTTCCATTCACGTTTTCATCAACTTCTTTTTTTCTTTGTTATGGGCTTAAGTACTATGGAAATCAAAACTGACTCAACAATACAATTACATTTCCCTGGACAGTAATCTAAGCAGATCTAGCTATTATTTTATCATTGACTTCTGTTGTTCTTAAATTTTCATCGGTAACTATACAATATATAATACTACACATCTTTTCTCATTAATTGATTACCACCATGTATCTTTATAGACAGAAGAGACCTTTTTTTTTTTTTTTTTTTTTTTTTCTCCCCCAATTCCCTCATATATCCCATCAACTAAATGTACTTCTGAATGCACTTAGAAGACTTTAAAAATTCATTTTATGCAAATTCATTATTCATTTTCTTGGCATTATCAGACATTTATTTAAAAGCAACTTGCTATGAAAACAAGATCTATGTAAGCTGGTGTATTCTAAATTAGTTTTTGAGAATCCCATTATAACATAACTATTCATTGAAAAGGCCTCTGATAAATGTCCACTTTGATCTGCAAGGCTGGTGTGATACTCTAAATGGAAATGTAAATCCATTGGCAGAAGCCTGATTGAACCAGATATACCAGAAGAAAATTAAGATGCAAGAGATGTGGTTTAATCAGGCCACAGTTGTACTAATTTAATTCATCTGGGAAGTGTAGCGCTGTAACTTGGACAGTGCAGATCACAATTATTTCCTTAATCATATCCACCTGGTAGGTGGTAACGACTATCTACCCTCTATATCTGGTCCTGTACCTGTTTGCAGGAGAGAAATTTAGGCTGTAGTGGAAGTAGATGCTCTTCCTGTTAAACATGTAGGCTGCCAAAGGCTGTAACTACCCCTGGATGTGGCATATGTTGTATCAGTGTCAGAAAACAAGCTGGAGAGAACAAAATGCAAAAGTATATAGGAGTATAAAATGTGAAGTTCCTAAGCCACCATGCCAAATCCACAACATGGAAAAGGGATTATCTGCTTGCAGTTGCAGCTCAGCTATCTAACCTCTCTAAGGCATGCCTCCCTCTAGGGCTAATTTCAGGCATGATTTATCAGGGACCCAAAACCCAGTGGGTGAAGATCACCACTAGATACCTGACATCTGCTGACTGTGACAGAACAATCCCAAATCTATTCCAATAAATCTGAAATACTGTAGTTAAAAAAATAAATCACCTCGCCCTTGTCAGTGGAATTTTAAACGATTTCTGATCCTTTGGAAGATAACTCTTGCATAAAAAACTGATGCTATATTAATTTTAGGGCTGGGATATTGAGACTTGCTATTCTGAGTGGGAGAGGGCTCGCACTTCAGGACTTATGATTGAGCTGTACATAATACTGTTTATATATGCAAACTCTGCAAGTCAATTTACACAGAAATAATTCTTCTCTCTGTACTTTAAGGTATGTCTTTATGAATTGATCTGCTTTAGATGCCCACTCTCTCCTCCAGGATCTTAGAAGTTCCCTGTTTGCCCCTGCCTCTGAGTTACGCTGTACTGTAACACCCCCACAAAGTAGCATAACTACACAGCTGAGTGCAAAATGAACTGTGGCTCGGGCCAAAGCAGGATGAGATCTGTGGGTGCCAGCTCAGATGTGGAAAAAACATATATCATTGCAACCCCATTATATGAATGTCTCCAGTTTTTCCACACTTCAAAGTATCTGCTGATGTATTTTCCACACCAGTCCCATTGAACATACCCCACCAGTGCTGTTGATAGGAAGTGTGTTGTATGCGTCAGTCTTACATCTTTTCCTTTTTCATCTATGACATGGAAAAATTAATTGTCCTACTGATGTTCTTCTTCATTCACATCACGGTAGGGTCATTGTTTATAATCTCTTCCCTTCCATGGAAAAGGAAGTATGTGCATGCAGGAAGCAAGATGTTATAAATACAGTATTGTTCTATGGAACTGGGGGGGGGGGGGGGAGGAGGAGGATGCATAAGCTATTTTCCATAAATCAGTCAGCTTTTTGGAATGAATTTTGGGACTTACAGAAGCCAGTAGCAAAATGTCCATGATATTTTGGAATGCACAGTAATATGAAATGAACATACCTCTGTGAAATGGTTTAATTTCAATTGGCAATTATCTCATTTCAAATGACAAGTATATGCATTATGAAACTAGCTATCTTTTCAACATACAATATTGAAAACATTTGAAATTGAAGCCTATGTAGCAAAACACAAGGCATCTTTGACTTCTAGTCAAAGATGAATACTCTATGAATACTCATCTTTCAGCAGTGTCCAGGTATGAGCAATTTATTTGGTATGAGTATAATAAAAGCTTCTTCTTGAAAGCTTTATCCTGTGCTATTTGAAGTCAATAGGAGTTTTGTCATTGGCTTCAAAGGAAGTGAGGTCAAAATCCTAATTAACAGTGTCAGCTCCAGTTATCAATCAAAGGCGGAATATTCATAATGAAACATAATTTCCAAAACAGATCAAAATGCAAAGTAACTATTAAAAGAGGGTATGTACATATAAACCTTTGAGATGCTGAATGTTTTCTGATGATGGATGTCTTTTGGGTTGTTTAGTTATTTTTTCATATATTGGCAAGGTTTTACAGGCTTTTGTATAGAAAATGTCTGTAAGCTTACACCCCTGGGTAGCCTTGAAATCAACTACCTGACTCCTATGCACTCACAGAGCAACCTTAAGACTGTCCTCGTCTGGCTCGGTGATGGTGCACCTTCTTTGGGGTCTGCACAATTCTATACTCAAAGTGATCAGGTGAAAGTAGAAGGGATTTCTCACCTGCCAGCCTATTCAGCCCTGCACACTCACACTTGGAGAGACTATCTGTGTGGATTCCTTCTTACAGTTGCAAGGATTTTTACATATATTAGGAATGAATAAAAAGCAAATAAAAGCATCATAAAGAATTTACAGCAGGGTAGTGTATACTATGTAAGAATGTATGTAAATGTAAGCAAAAGTGGATTAAAATGGAAGTATCCTCTTTTTAGTTACCTTTTGGTAACTAAAGGTAACCAAAGGTACCTTTTGGTACCTTTTTAGTTACCTCCCTGGAGTTAAAAGTGCATGCATACCCACTGCCTGACTGCAATAATATCAGTTTCTGGATCTCATACAGCCTGACATTCTTAAATTTTACATTGGGTCACAATTCAAATTGTTGTTTTGATTTTTACTATGCTCACATCTTACCGCCAAGACACTCAGTATCTCAAAATGACAAACAAAATTCCCTATAAAAATTGAAGCATATTTCCTCAAAACTTTATGCATAATTGAATAAGCAAAGGAATCCCAACGTGGATTTTAGGATTATTCAGAACATGAAATGTATCAAAGCATAACACAAAAGTCGTAGAAGATAATCCTAAGAAGTATACAGAAAAATGGTTTGAACCTTACAGTACAAGGTCTTTCATAGGGATCTTCTTAAAACCTTATCAACTCTAAATGAATGAAGTGTACAACAATACATCAGTGTAACAATAGGAATGCTTAACGTTTCTTCAGAATAAGTGTCTTCAGCCTAAGTATGCTCAAGCAATTAAGTGAAAACCTGATATTTAAGACTGAAAATAAAAAAACCTGTGGGAATAATATTTTATAGTTAACAAGAAAGGTCTGGCCTCACATTTCATTTAAAAGAGATTAACCTCTCTAGGCCAATAGCTGTCAGCATCATTTGCTTTCTTTGTCTCTACATATGGTGAAAGGAATCCTTAAAAAAAACTGAAAAAAACCTGAAAAATATATTTTGTATAAACTGTTTTGCTTCCAAACAGCAGCTAAGAAAAAATGTGTGTCTAGTTCAGTATACATCACTCTTTATTACCAAAAATCTCTGGAAAACAAACTGCACTGGTAGAGTATTCAACATAACCTAACTCAATTAGGATATTGTGTGGAAATGGAGTAAAGAAAAAATACCCCAGGGCCATACAGATTTCTTTGAAAGTGCCACATGCCTGTGCACTTCTTGTCTCTGTGAAATGAAGAGAGCAAATGGCTCAGCCTGGACCTCAGAGACATCTCCAACTGGCCATCCCTATGCTGATGTGCAGGTATTCTGTAAATCCTAATGGTTAGGCTCCCAGCTTCCAAAGCTTCATGTAGGTACATGTAAAAGTGCTAAGGTTTCCTGACAATTTTGAATTTACTTTGTCTTCTTTAGTAATAGGTTTTCCCAAAATTCTAGTAATTGATAATTATTTTTTACAAAAATGAGTACAATTTAAGCTTCAGAAGTCCTATTAGAAAAGAAAAAGGCTTTGGCTTCATTGGACCACAAGAGTAAAATGACCTCAGAAATGTAGAATAAAAATTAATTTTAAATTCCTGACTGGTTTATGAGGAGCCCATTAAACTGAGATACTGCCCATTCAAGAACTAAGACAACAGCAGTGGAATTTGCCAGAACAGTTAAGCAGTACTATTATAATAATATATAGGACTAGAGTTCTAATTATGTTTTGCTGTCTCATAATAATGTACTTGGAAAAGCAAATCCGGTCTGAGTTCTCAGCATTTGAAGGAGATGCTGAACATTTATAAGTAAGCTAAAAAATAACAATAGTTCTGATTCCAAAAATTTAAATGCATTGAAGATCTTTTAATAATGTTAACACATCACCTAGAAAAAACAAACTAAACTCTTTAAATAAATAAATAAATATATAAATAAAATAAAAAAATCAGACATAGTAAATAAAATCAGATGTAGTAAATAAAATCAACACAAAATATATATATTCATCACCAAAATGCATTTTAAGGTAAGATTTGATGTACAACACTAATTTGTGAGAAGTAATAGTTTTGTTGGAAGAAGCTAAACACCTGAAATTTAAACAAATTCCAAAGAACTAGTTATCTTCTGTTGTCTTTTATCTTCTATTTGATTGTTTTTAAAATGCTACTAGACATTCCAGTAAAAGTGTTCCAAAAAGTCTGTCAGTTTCTGGAATTTCCTTTATGTTCATTACTAACTTCTAGATATTCACCACTTCACGCAAGCTGTGAAGGTGAGTGAAAAGCGTCTGAAAAAAAGAGTCTTTGCCCAATAATTCTTATGAGACAGTGACATGAAAATCCACCAGAGATTAAAACCAGGTTTTGAGGATTACAGTTCTGTGTTTCAATACCTGAGTCATACCTCTCAGACTTTGACCACCAATCCCTTTTTCAGATCATAAGTAAAACAGAAGCATGGCAACAACCTGAATGTAGCTCTCTTAAAGACTTAAATTAGTATATTCATCATGGGTCTGCTCTTCCCCTCATATGAATGAGCTACCTATATTTTTAAATGTAGACCACTCCACAAATTATTCTTACTATATAGAACCATTGTGGATAAAATAAAATATGCCAGTTCCTTGTCTTAGAAAATAGAGCCTTTTTTTTTTTTTTTTTTTTTTTTTTTTCTTTTTAACTAATGGAGACTGAGCCAATTTTGCTTAGGGCACTAGCAAAATGAGTTTACAACAATACTAACAAACAACGGTCTTCATCAAAGCCCATTATTTCATATAAACCTTGTGTGGATCAATCCATATTATACATAGGAAAAGAAGGATGGCTAATTTCTACTTTTAAAGGGAAAAAAATGACATTTTAATTCAAAACTCTCATGTTTCTAAGAGTCCTTGACTTATAATGATAGGTTGCATTTTGAATAAATCAATTGCAATGTTCTCCACTGGGAATATATGATCTATGTCAAATCTCAGGTTTCATTGCACACCACTAGCATATTTATGTCTTCTCTGCAATTGCAATTATTTAAAGAATAACTAAAATAACTCCATTTTCAGGATTATGTCTGGAGGTGTAAAATAACAACTATTCAAAGCAGTATATTTATATTACCTCATGGAGTCGAGGACTGAAGGCAATATTTCATAAGAAAATGTCTTGGAATTTTAGCTAGCTAGCTTTAGCCTGCCAATACTTTTTTTTTACTATTTTATTTATTTATTTATTTATTTCTCTTTTCTAGTATCTTGTGAGCATTCAGTCTAAAATTCTACTCTTTGAATGAGGACAGCCAACAAACATCTCCCACTGTACGTGACATGCTGAGTTATGAGATGAGACTGATCCGAGGAGTAAGAGATGAAAAGTGACTAAAATGGCAGGAGTTAGATTTTGCTGGGCACAGCTCTGTAGTATTTGATATAGCAAACATTTTTTGATCAACGTTCTTTTCAGTAAATTACCCCCTGGCTCCCAGAAGCTTGAGAAAGTCAAATTAGAGGTGTAACAGTATGACACTGGTTTTAGAGGAGAAAACACTTGTAAGGCATCTTCCTTTTGGCATTGCATGCCTTACAGTGAAGCAAGAAAAAGGCATTTGTCTCACTTTCCCCAGGGAAAGTATTATATCTGTTTTTCTTTCTGGGGTGTAGGGCTTTTGTAAGGGGAGGCTCTAAGTCAATTTAACAAATGACTGTTTTGTTGGGGTTTGGGGCCAATGATACATGTTAGCCTTTGGGGTCTATTTTGTTCCAATGACTTTTGCTTTTCTGGTGGTTAATCTCACTTAAAAACTCTTCTGTCATTATACTTTTACAATGGCTATTTGCCTCCTTCCCATCTGAGGAGATGTAGATTTACATCTGCTACAGAGAAGAAAATACAATTGAATGATCTTATTATTTTTCACTGCTTTTCTTATGTTCTGAATTTCTCTTACCTCTTCCTTTTGTGTTCAGGCTCTGTTTCTCGTATGCTCTCATTATTTTCTGATGATCTGTATTTCATACAAGCAATAACAATCTAGTAAATGCAAACTGTAGGCATTAGCATGATAGCAGAAATCTCTTTACCCAGCACTACCGCTGTATCAACCAGACTCACTGTCAGGTTTTACAAACTGCATCTTATTTACTAAATCACAAAGATGAAACAAAACCTTTTCGCCTTTTCTCCAACATATTGCAATGTGTAGTCAATATGGAGTTTTTACTCCAGCGAGCTTTTTACTATAATGGTCTGTTTCTCTGTTGTGCTTTCGGTAATAGGCTCTCAAAATATCTTGTAAAAAACAAGGACTGGATTTTGACGCTCCCATGCATTGATGCATAACTGAGGGAGTGCAGGGAGGCCAGGAGAATAACCTGTGTGCAGCCTCTGCAAGTGCCGGTCATAGCCAACAGTCCTGTAGCTGATGAATGGAGCACCTCCTCCCTCCCAAAGCAAGCAAAGCCAAAAGCAAGCCTGGTCCAGGTGCTCGCAGGAGCCCTCCTGGCAGGCATACTTCCCTCCAGCAGCCTGGTGTCTGGATGAAACATAAGGGGCACTGAATGTTCGGCTGATGTTACTTACAGCTTGGCATAAAGTGCAAAGCAGAGTAAGGCAGGAGTGAATTAATCTTCGCATGAGGCATTAATCGCAAAATCAAGAATGTTGACCTTATCATAAGTTAGTAAAAGCATTTGAAAATGTTTCTGAAATACCCAGACAGACCTCTGTAAATTTTTGTGCTGTAAGGTGATAATGATATGCTCTGTGGAGGTCCTTCTGGTGGTTCATTTTCTCCTGTGATATAGGAAAAACACTAACCACAGAGAGAAACTTGCTTCATCTGACCAAGCATGACATTTGCAGTGCTTATATTGAAACAGCCATCCAGACTTCATCCACAGTGGAGAGGAGCTGGCCTTCTAGGTACTGGTATGTGTCACTGTAATAGAGCTGTATAAATTAGGTCTAATGAATCACTCTGTAGAAATGCCATTATGTATAAAAAGTTCCCAAGATGACTGCATTGAGGACACCTAGTGTTAGAAAGGGAATATCCCAGAAGGGTCTCACTGCTTCCCTTGCTGCTTTTGTCGGCACCCCTGGGCAGAAGATCTAATTTTCTTATTGTTCAGATGAGGTGTTCCACTCCCTCTGCCTTTCAGTTCCTTTCACTGTAATATTTTGTACTCAAATCAAACAGCAATGTCATATTTTTAAAGGGGGGATTGTACATATGAAATCAGCATTCTCATGCCATGTCAACACATGAGTTTTGTCCCACTTTCAGCTTCACCAAACAAATACTTGAACACAGCTCTCTGTGAATTCCCAACAGCCCAAGAACATGGCAAGGCACATCTTGTCTGAGCGTCTGGCTTTGGATTCAAACTGTACTAATTGCTTTCACCTTTCCTCAAGTGCAGAGTCCTGTGTATACTGAAAAATGCCACTTTCATCATGTGTTTGGCAAAATGTTTTAGAAAATCTACATTAAAAAACGTATTTCTGACCAGCAACAGAACACCAAAATACTTCAGGCATATCTTCCTGCCCTCAACATGACTCATTCTTGCACTTAGAGATGGGGAGCTATTTTAGATAAATAGGATAAAGAGAAAAGAACTACCAGGTCAGGATAATTTCCCATATGGATGTTTGTACATAAATGTATTCCTAGCCTGACTGTGCGATGAGAACAGCTCCAATAGCTTCAAAGTGAACTACAGTTCTAATTATATTTACAGGGATATAATATTAATTAAAAATACACATACATTATGGGGCACTTTGTGTGAAATAATACTTTCCACTTCTCCTATTTTGTTCTAACAGTTATTAATCCTGTGCAAAATGATTAAGCAAGAGGTTTGGACTAAAATGCATTAAAGAAATCTCGTTCATGGCGAGCTGAAATATGCATGGTGAATGCAGTGCAGTTTTGTCTCTAGTAATTGCAGATCACTGTTTTTAAAGAGATCCATTTCACTTGATCAGGTAATCACATAAATTAGGACACTTGCAGTTCATCATGAAAGTAATTATGAAAATGTATGAACCATGATGTATCTTCTTCTCTCTTTTTGCACCTTAATGTAAGACCTTGCTACTGACTTTATTTGTAGAAGGAAAAACAATTAGATTGTATTATGAGCTATTGCTGTTTATCACTTGTATTATAGTGGCACCAGGCTGCCTCACATTAGATGTCATTTCCATTACAAAGTAACACATTGTAGACATCAGGTAGATTACAGTCCAAAGTGGAAAGATGGATCAGGGAATTATTCAGAGTTCTTTGTTTCCAATGAAAAGAAAGAAAGAAACAATAACACTGATAACGTGCACTGATAAACTAGAGCTACATAGCTAAGTACAGGAAGAGTCCTCTTCCTGGTTAGAAAGTATAAAGACACTATTTTAACATTAAGCCCACGTTATTCCTTTTGAATAAACAGGGACATAATTTTAAGATTAAGCATGTTCTCCAGAGCTTTCTTAATTGGCAGCCAAAATGACTTGTACACACACGGAGTTACATACAGGATAGAGGATTTCTTAAGTCCCAGTAAAGCTTCAGGATTTCTCATTTTTCCATGAAAACAATTGGCAAATAATATATATTAATAATAATACTATGTTAATTTCCATAATGACTAAGTGCATTGTGCAAAATGGTATCTGACATAATCCCTTCCATTTTATGTGCTACCACCAAACAGAAAATACATTTTTCAGAATCCAATAAACCAAAAATATATAGTCGAGTATTTCTGGAGGGCGCCTAGAGCTCAGAGTCATACAGCTTGACTGGGACATGAAAGGTGTCAGCTAAGGCAGACGGCAACAGATGAAAAGATAGTGTTTGCTGGTAGTTTGATAATAAGAGGGTGAGTGCTCCAAAGTTCACTCACAATTCTCCAGTATCTTGCAATAACTAAAAAGTCTTTTCACAGCAACACAATAACACATTTTATAGAAAAGTTACAATTCGGTAACCTTTCACAATTTCACTGCCTCCATTTCATTGCATAGGACCATGATGTGGGCCCTTTGAAATCCTGGGAGATAAGAGACAAAGAAAAAAGAAAGACAGACAGAAAGTGTGGGAGGGAAAAAAAGGGAAAAGGTTTCTGCTCAAGGCTGTAAATTAATCCATTATTGATCAAAACTTGATTCAGCAAAGTTCAATGATCTGGTCATGACTGGCCTTTATTCTCTCCCTCAAATCATATACAGTCAATATTCTATTATATTGCTACCTTGAAAAGACGTCTAAAAGAATAATAAGCTTGAACCTCTCATTGCAGTTAACATATCTGCATGTAACTAAGGGATTGGTTTTCTTTCAGTTATGAGAGAAATACATAGGGCCTAGAGAGCACACAAATGGCACAGGTACTTCTGCAACTGCCTGCACGCTAATATGGAGCTGACATTAGTGAATCTGTACCAGTGCCTGGCATACAGTACGGAGGGAAGAGAATTGTTGTTGTTGTTTATATCCATATTGCTGCAGTCAGTGCTTCCACTTCTTATTGATTCCCCCGGAAAGAACTTCTGAGCGCCTTAAGCCAGTGTTAACACGCTGTGTAACTTCCTTCTCTGTGTCTTGCCGAAACTAGCACGAGGCGCCCATAGCTCAGCATACCCAGATGTGTGTAGGATGCAGCCCACCGGTGACCGTACCACTCCTTCCTGCAGCAGGTACCAGGCCTGAGCCAGCTGAGCCCACAGGGCCCCCAGCTCCCCTCTAGGCACCCCGCAGCAGAGATGGCTGGCACAGCCCTGCCTCAGTCATGGGGCTGCTGGGGACAGGAGCAGGGCCAGCTCCCTTGGGTGCAACCCAGCCACAGAGGAAACCAGGCAGCCTTTGCTGCCAGGGACCCTTCGGCTCTGCAGGGCGGGGGCTGGAATAAAAATCGATGCCGGGATTTTCACATACTCCTGTGTGCAGCCCCCCTCTTCCTCTTTAACAAATTGATGTGAAGTGATTTCACAGTCACTCACTAGGAATTACACTGAATGTAGTGTACATTTTGAGACTTTTTTTCGTTTCTTTATTAGTAGTTGGAGTTCAGGGCACATTTAACAGCACAGTCAGCTCCTGCTGATCCTCCATGTATTTTCTAAAATTACTCCTGCTAGGATAGATTAAAAAATGTTGTCCGTACCATACCCCACTAGACTGGCCTGTGCCACCACAGTTGCTAACTGGAAAAGGAAGGTGAGGAGGAGCTTGAGAAATAACACTTCTTTTGCAATATGTCCCTGCAAATTCAAAGTCTGCAAGAGGCCTGTGTGGTTCCCTCTCCAGCCCCTCACTTCTCCCCCCTGCCCTGGCTGCAGGGACACACAGGGATATGCTGGTGGGGACGTGCAGGGTTATGGTGTGATGACACCTGGCAGCTGCAGCTGACAACCTGCAGGTGCAAATCAGGGCAGACCCAAGGCAGCTGCAGGTTGACCAGGGCTCCTGGGCCTCCCTGTTCTTTCCCCACACCAGCAGCGAAGAGACAGCAGAAGTCAGTGCTGTGTCTGACTAGGTCTTGCACCCCAAAGTTAGGTGTACGCTTAATAGGAGCATTCAGCATTCACCCCTGTGGCTTCAGTGCCAGATGGGATCTGTAGGATCACTTCCAGTGGAGCGCTTCCAGGTTGAACAGCAGTTCAGCCAAAAAAATACAAACTAACAGCAAAAGAAGAAGGCATCGGTAATGATGTATAGGAAAAAATGCATCAGGAAAAGGGAGTGTTTCCACCAATTGTGGATACTAATTGAGAATAGGTAATACAAATGTCATAACCTATATATAATATAGATATCAGTTCAAAGCATAGCACGCAGAGAGTGTTAGGTGTGTTTTTCTGTTATTACAAAAAAATACTTAATTTTTTGAGCCTTTTGAAAATGTTGGTTTGAAGACATCTGGACTGGTAACAAAGTATCAAGCAAATTATTTCGTTTTGTGTAGAAAGGGACAAACCTTCCTGATGTTCTCTGTTCTTTGTGCAATTAAATCAAAAAGTTGGCTTTGCTGTTGCTTAGCTATGGAGTTGCACAGCACCGTCTGCTAATGTACAGCAGACCTGGTAACACAGAGAAAAACAAGTGATCAGAGAAACACGTTTTTCTTTTTCTTATGTGCATATATAATACATCATATATACTATATAACATAATCTTTTATAGATTATAGATTACATATGTATTAAATAGCTGCAGAAGCAGGAGAAGCTGTAAGGCAATGAGGTCAGTATTTTTTTTCTTTTACCAAACAGTAAGGCGGCATTTCTCATCTACAACAAAGCTTTGTTAGATAACCAAAGACTTAATGTCAAAAATCCTGTTAACGCAACATGACAGGAATGACTGAGCCAAGCAGTCCAGCTCTGGGGTCCCTACTGCCTCCTTCCCCTCCTTCTCCGTGTCTTATGAAGGGAAAGGAAAGGAGCATGTGCCTGGGGGTGCCTCCAGGACAGAGATGTGGTGGGGATGGGGTTATTATGGGAGGACAGCAGCAGCCTGACCTTGATTTCAGCAAAGGGGAAATCCATGTTCTGGTGGCTCATAAGCTTAACTTGTAGAGGCTTGAGATGGTTGGCTCAGTTACACTAATTGCCATTTAAATTACTTCTTGCCAGCCACTACATGGATGACAACTTTCTCTGCAAGGCTGACTTCTCAGCTTCCTTCCCCCACCCTTATGCTGTTAGCTGTGGATCTGAGCGCTGATGAATATGAAACTGGGACTTCTGTGTGCTGTAGCAATAAGCCCATAAGAAATTCGGTTTACAGCCTGACCTCTGTTCTCTGAGGAGGATCTTAAGGGGTTATTACCAGTTTGGTTTTGCTGCTTGCTAGTGATTGTGAGCATGTATGTACAAGAAATTACATTAGAATGATATATTAATCTAGTAACATATTAGTCTTCCATCCTTAGAAAGTTCTTCTAGAGAACCACTAGGGTATACGGGAAAATGAATTATCAAGAACAGTGCTGAGAAAGAAGCGACTATTAAAAACAGAGCATTTTAATTGACCATTTCGGCTTTCTTCAGCACTTCAGTTTAGTTTAAGGGAGAGGCAATAGATATATCTGTTCCTAAAATGAGAGAGATTTGTTGCCTAATTCCTAAATATGTTTCCTTACCTGCTTCCAGTGGTAAATCTGTGTTTATTTATAACAACTAACTTTGTTTGGGTACTGACTTTTTAATTAAAGATAATCATTCAGATGACAACATGCTCCTTTGTCCAAATATTAGAGCAGTAGCTATGGAGTACAAGTATAAGCAGGGGTCAAGCAGTTAAGCATCATATTGTGCCTCATACAGCTGTTGTGAGTTTTCAAGCAGTATTTCTGTTGGTGTCTAATGGTAGTGATAAAGTAGATACTTGTTGGTGTCTTTAAAGGTGCTGAGTTAGTACTCAGAACCAAGAACATTCATTGTCTTTGCAGCTTGTAAAGGTGAAAGTACAAAAGTACTGATATGCAGAGATGTCTTCCCAACACATTTTCATGCCTTTATCAGAATACAACTAAAAGGAATTGCATAAAACAATGGTCACACATTTAAATGCCCCCATCAAAATCTCCCCATCACTATTTACACTCTTGCTAGGAACATCTTCCCTGCCTAGCACAAGATGTAGAGCTCCCTGGAATCTCTTGGATCTTGATCTCTGAAAAACATTCAGAAGTTCAAGGACAAATATGATGGAGTTATTCTGATTCTCATTGACAGCTGAAGAAACCCTTCTCTGTCCTTATTAAAGATAATCATTATTATTTCATCTGTTAATGTCAGTGGCAGAAACACAATATTACATTCTGTTCCCTTTTCAAGGTGTTTGGAATAGTAAATGAGTTATTTTTCCCCCGAGATTTGAAAATAAATGTCCTCTGGAAATCTGGCAAGATAAAAGAGCTCCAGACAATACCAAATTAAAGCTGAGATACACAGTTTTTACTTAGCTGATGTGAAACAAATCCTATACTTCAAAGCATTTCATTTCTCAAGGTCAAATTGCAGATCTCTTTGCATTTTCCTGTACACTTCAATGACTAAACAAGCAGCTGAATCCACTTGTTGCCTTTGAAAATCTCACTGAAGGACTTTCCCAAGCAGCCTTCCTCAGCTATCTGATGCTAGAAGAAAGTGAGATTTAATGGCTCCGGGAGGCACGAAAACACTGGGGCTTTATTGCAGGGCCGCATTCACTGGTGAAAAGAAAAAGCCGTACACGTGTCTCTTTGGCGCTGCCATCTATTAACCCAATTTCTTCTTTCCTAGCTTTTCTCTACTTTAAAGAAAGGAAGTGTTCAAAGGCTAACTTGCTAAGCTAAAGTGTTTCTTGTTACCTAGCTACTGGAAACGTATCCTCATCAGTAACAATAAGAAATCCGTATGGGCAATGGGCAGAGACATTCTCCTTCCAATATTTCCAACCTCAGTATCTGACAGCAGCCGAAAGCTTGTTTAAAAAGATGTATAGTTAAAAATATGCATTCTCTAATGCATTTGCAGAGTTTTCTTGCTATTAACAACTTAATCTAAATGGCTTTTCAAAAAACCTTTGTTACATTTGTTTGTTTACAGTAAGACCCTACAGTACACTTCAGATTCCACTTTGTTTACTGTAAGAAAGTGATGCATTGCCTGTCCATGTGGGAAGTGTTCCTTCCCTCCACAGCATGACTTACCTTGTTTTGTTAGAACTTGCTTCTTTAGTCTCCTGCTGAGGACAGGATGTTGCTGTGTTTTTGCTGGCTTATTTTGACTGGGGTAAACATGAGAAGTAGACTTCAGAATTTAAATTCTGAAAAGCATTTATGACACTGGCCTGCTTAGGGTGCTGGACATGTCCTACTGCTGATTCTGATTTTGCAATTGTCTGTAATTGTTATCAGCATTGAATCTCTATCCTCCGTTAAGCAGTTGAATAATTCCAGGACATTATTTGGTGAGGGAAGGCCCTCATGTTGCATAGTAAAGTAACATCCCAGCAATTGAGAGTCCACACAAAGAAAAAGCATGAAGACAAGATACTTTCTTGCCTTTCTGGGAGACTCCAGTCCAGACTCCGTCCTTCACTTGATCCATACATTTAATTGTATTGCAATCATTTTCTTTCTTTTACACTACTGTTAATTTTTCCATGGACAGCAGTGCTCATTTTATACATAGGTGTATATTATGCCTACTTTAAAAAATGGCAAAAAATAATTTTGAATGTTTCAGAAATGCCTGAAGGCCCCCTATTAGTATCCACAGTGTGGTATACAGCAAGGCTGCCAAATAAACATACACCATTAGCATCTATTGAGTTGTCTTGGCAACAGAAGAAGGAATCTCACCTCACAGCAAGACCGTGCTGAATGCCCGAACTGTTTGTGACTGACGGCAGTTAGTTACCTGCTACAATGTACGAAATGGATGACAGTTTCAGGGTGTAGGATTTGCATGCTTCAATCTGTCTGAAATGCTCCACATAAACTAATTTGCTTTTCTGGATTCTGGCCATGCTCAGCTTTTTAGTTTTTTTTTTTTTTTTTTTTTTTTTTTTTAATTTTATTTTATTATTATTCTTTTCCCCTAGGTTTCAGCACTGGTGGCCCCTCCAAGCTTTACCAGAGTGAAACCTCTCAGAGTTTTGCTGGAATCATTTTCATGTTTCCCCCTCCCAGTATTTCAATCTTTTTGTAATGAGCAATACACACTGCAAGGAAACATTTAGTGCAGATAAATGCAAAGGGATCAAATATGCATTTTTTTCATCGCTTGTCCTTCTCTGTAAAAATTATTAAAGCTGTTCTGAGTCAGAGCTTTGAACTGAATATTTAAGAAAATGTTGGGTGAGGTAGCATGTGAAAACTCATAGGAGAGAGAAGTCTGTCTGGATGTAGTGCCAGCTTTGTCCAGCAACATCTCTTTCAGATCATAATGTTCCACTGCCTTCTCAGGGTACTTCTCATCACCGTGTGTCATCCCTTCTTGCACTTCTTGCTTCATAATGAGTATTTCACTTCTGTATGAAGCTCCCACCAAGGGTCCCAGAGCTTTACTGAATAAAGAAGCTGGTAAGTAAATGAAAGCAAGTTTATTGGAATAATAGGCCTTTCTTCTTTCTTCTTCTTTTTTTTTTTTTTCTTTTTAATTTTTAATTTTTCTTCCTTTGTCTCCACTTAAATTGACAAGACTTAGGGAAAAAAAGCACTAGTAGTGTTGGCAGCATTCAGATAGTAATAGCAAGGAAAAAATACAGCTTTCAGAAACATGGGGAAACATCATAACATCCATCCCTCTCTTGGCATCATCTAACATTATAGTCCAGAAGTCACAAATTAGCTTTCTGTGGATGTTAATATGAAGGAATAACATACTAGGAGTCCTCCAGCAGTGAAGGGTTGCAAAAATGGTCAAACATGACTTCTGTCACTCTTAAAAAATAATAATAAAAAAATAAATAAATTAAAAAAAAAAAAAAAAGAGGACCTGTGGTGAGAATTTTCATGTTCTCCAGATTTCATCTCAAGACGGTTTTCAGGATAAAGCTGCACCTCAGAAATGCAAGTCACTGCTCAGCACTGAGATTCCTTGACTGTGACAAGTTTTTAGCATTTTTGGAAATATATTTCTGAAAAACTGACCTAATGTAAACCCTATTGGAGGTCTGTACTCTTGGATGATTCTGTAATCCCAAGAAGTCTTATTCATCTTAAGTCCTAAAGAGGACTAGCCTTCCTTTCCAAACAACACCCTCAAGATATCTTGTCTCACTGACCAGGCTAAATAAATGAGCTGTCTGAAAAAAATGTATCTCTTATGCATATTCCTACTTTCTACATAAATCACATCCTGTGGAAAGGAAAGGTGTTTGAAGAACTGATTCATCAACATCTTTGATGTCCATGACAGCTTCAAATAAAAAGCTCCAAAGGAGAACTTGATATTCACTGCTTTACAACTTCTTTTTTCATCCGCTTAAAGAGGTCTCAGTGCAAACACTTTCCAGCATTTGATCAAAGCTCAGGATAGTCTCTTAAAATGTGTTAGCTTTAGAAGAAAGGGCACTGTCACTCAGCTACAGTCTTGCAATCAAAGAGATGAAAATATACAGGAGCTCACCCATTGCAGTACATGTGAAATGAAGAAACTGTTGCTTTAGCTTACCCTGTGCAACTTGCTACCATCAGAAAACAGCATTTATAGTTCTTTTTTGTCTCTAATGAGGACTAAGATTTTTTTGTTATAGTTAAAATAAAAACACCAGTCAGTATAGCCTATCCAATCCAGATCTTTCCTTCCATTCTCTTTCTGTCCCTTTCTGTGATTCAGGGGTCAGAAGTCACTTTTTATTAATTTTTTTTGTGCCATTTATCTAGAACTCCCTTTTTCTTTATTCAGTCCAAGACATTAAATCACCTTTTCTTCTAAACTCTCTGTATAAAACCTTGCTTTTTTCCTTAACTTATAATTGGCTCTCTTGCTGTATGGCATTCTGTGATACTTATCTAAAAGCAAGTTATATAATGAAGAGCATGGAAAAGACATCCATACTTCTTAAAAACTTTTCTAAGCCTACAGTTGGCTTGGCAGTATGTCAGAAAAATGACTCCTGTGTTTATGTTTCTAAAACAGTGTCAGGAAAAAAGTCAGTCATTTCACATCTGAATTGTTTAAAAAGGTTGCTGTGTTTCCATGTCCTATTCTAACCACGCATCTCATGAAGGATTGTCATTTAGAACAATTCTTAAGGAAAAAGACCGAGTCTCTGGTGCTCATTGTTTTGAGTTTCACACAACAAACCAATAAATCACTGTTCTGGCAACTGCCTTTGCAGGAAGCAAGAGAGCACAGTTAGTCCCGTTTGCTGTAGAAATGTTCTTTCCCTAAGAGCTACGTCACCTCTTCCAGGGACACCTTGGAGGTCTCATTTGTTGTGTTTCAGGTACGGCCTTCCTCTGTGCAGGACTCCTGGGAGGGCCCCAAAGCTTATTAAAGCCACTATGATATTCTCCTTGGTGTCAGCTGGCTTCGGGACAGACCTTGCTTTTGAGCCAGATCTTGGTTTCCTTACCAAAATGGGTGATGTCTGTTCATTTATCCGGAGACGTGGCATCATCGGAGAAGACTGTACAAGGGTGTGTGGCAGTGGCAACTGTTTAAAGTGTGTCTTACTTTGGTGAAGCCCTCGGTCATTTGTTTCCACTCATGTTGTGCATTTAAGATCAGTGCTGGGGTGCAGATCAAAGGATACCTGTGGCTGAAAAACACATTTGAAACAAAACAAAACAAAACAAAACAAAAAAACAGTTTAGCTGGATCAGTTCTCATGGCTGTACAAGTGCCTTAGGTAGAAGGCTGCAAGAGAGCCTAAATGGGTATGAGGGGGAGTGGAGCAGGCAGCAGCTCCTTAAGCCAGTTTCAGCAGATCTGATGTAGCATGTCCTACATGGTGAGGATCTCTAAATTCTTATATAGATGAGAGCCAGAAACCATTGGAATGGTTCTTTAATTCATGCCTGGGTCATATTTACTTCACATTTTTATTTTTATTTTTATTTTTTCAATTTTCCAGTCTAATGCATCTACAAACAGATCCTGAAATTGTCAGGGTAGTAATTCATTGGCCAACAGTCTCTAATCTATGTGTCCTTCACTGTCATTTAGATGGGCCTGTGCTATAAACACTACTCAGAGCTACTTTCCAGACTTGTGAAATGGCAGTGGGAGGACATGGTGCACAGAAAATGTCAGGAAGGATGTTCCCAGTCGCACTGCTCTTTGGTGCTCAGTGGACAGGTGGGTTGCAATGCCAGACCTGTGAAAGGCTACGCGCCTTAATAATGGGCAGGACTCAGTTGTTTGCCAAGTGGCAGCCAGCTGATGATTATTACTCCTACCCACCGTAAGCTGTACAAGCTGATGTCTCTTATATGAGACTGAATGAATTTCTTAGGCAGTGGAGAGCACTTCTGCACACCTTAATTACACTTGTCCTGGGGAGTTTGTTGGCTGCTGACAATAAATAGCAATAGCAAATTTGCAATGTGTTCACACTGTCTAAGGTCAAAACACCTGAAGCCATTATCGAACCCTGAAGCAACCCTGTGGATCCCATATGTTATTCTAGAAATAGTGAAGAAATCCAGAAGCATCTTTCTGTCTTGTTTAACCAACCAAAACAAAAATAAATAAATAAAACCTTAGCTACTTTTCTGTAGAAGTTTTCACCCAAGACTGTACACTTCTGGGCTCCTTCTAGTCCTTCTTTCCTACACGTGCATCCAACTCACAACAGGTTAGTTTACAATGGAAAATAGTGTTTCGTTCACATGTAATATGTACAGTCTACTAAATAAAGGAGAATCCTTAAGTTCACGATTCTCATAATGTGTACATATATTTGATCTAATTCAGATTTCTATCATCTTTTGTCTTACAATTAATCTATTTTATAAGATCAAAGGGCAAAAAAGGTCTACGAACATTTCCTGTTCACAGCTTGATCAAAAATACTTACAGCATTGGTGGGCTACACTTGGCTTGTTTTCACTGCGCAAATCAAAAGTTGCTTGTAATGGACATATTTAGTCTGCAAGGACAGAGCATTCTCAGTGTAAATGGTTTATTTTTCACCTTGTTTGCACTTATTTCTAAGTGGTCACTGTCAGTCAGGAACTGGACAGCTAAACTAAAGAGTGTCAAAACAAGTGAAGATCATATGATCGTTGCTGCCCAAGCAATGCCCTGAGACAGGGTTTTTTTACATGATGTGATCATCACTTACATATAATATTAGGAAAAATAGTTCATTTAAAATATACTAGAGAAATGTCAAAGCCAGTTAAGAAATGAACTTTCAGCTTACACTGTTGCATGTCTTTTAATGTCTACGCTGTCCTTGAGCCAAAGTGCTGTAAGATAAGTGTCACAGAAATATGGTTTCAGACAGTTCTGCTGCTGTTACTCTGCAATCTGTTTGGTATATTTCTTATCCTACAAATGTAATACGTGGTAGATTGTGTTGCAGATTCCAAATGCATTTGAGAGTGAAACTGCCCTACATTTTAAAGTGTAGTATACAACACAAACGGCTGATACTTTTCCTCACCTGATAATTTATTGTGTGAATTGAACAATCTGCACAGACGGCAAGTTTTCTCCTGTCTCTGGGAGCAAAAGGTGTGCTAGGAATCTATCATGGGAACAACCTCCACTTCTCTAAAGTGGTCTCTTCCACCCTTGACTCCCCATGGCCACTCGGGCTGAATCTGAAAAAACTAGATGTGAGTGAGTGTGCCTGGTCTAACCAGAAATCAAATCCAGAGTCTCTCTGGGGCCAGCAGTCCTTGGGGCAGTGGGATGTTAGAACAGATCAACTAATACAAGTAAAACAATCTGGGCTTATTTAAAAAGACTCCTCAGATGCTCAGATCCTACACTAAGGAGTAAAGTCAATGACTGACCTCATTTTAGGCATTTACACTTTCTAAAATGTCTTTCATCACATTTTCTGCCCATATGTCCTTTGAAGAATTTCCACAGGACAATGTGATTACTTTTCATCCCGCAGCTCCAGAGAGGGAGGGGAGAAGTAAAGTTCATTTCCACAGTGGTCTTACAATAAGAGTCTTTGTCAGCTATCGACTTCTAGATGGTCTTGCATATTATCATCTATCATTCTTATTAGAGGGAACAGCAATATTTACCTACTTCAGACAGTGCTTGAAAAAGAAAATATGAAAAGCTGTATTACTACAGTCAGGGAGTCAAATGAGCACTCAAGTTCCGTGTTCCAAGCAAGTATATGGTTTCATACATTTAAATAACAAAAAACAAAACAAAACAAAACAACAACGACAAACGAAACAAACAAACAACAACAACAAAAACACAAGAAATGGTACTGTAAAGAAAAAAATGTTTTTATTTCTGTTCTGTGCATCTTGTTTAATGCTTGTACATAAATACTGTGTATGTCCCCTCAAGTTCTCTTTCATGTTTATCATGACTTTAATCATGTTGCATTTGTACAACTCTTCTCCAGCAAAGAGCTTAATACAGTCAGTTTGTGAAATGTAATTTCAACATCAGTAGAACATGTTTCTATTATAGGCTCTTTCAACAAAGCACAATGTAACATTTGTGAAAAAAAAAAAAAAAAAAAAAAAAGTTAATGTTTATTCACTACGTGCTATTTGCTGATTGTTCTGGAAATTCAGTAATCGAGTGTTTCCCTAGGAGGATGATAAGCACAACACCAAAGTCATCACATTGCAGCATTCCACTTGTTCCTCACAGTAACTCTTTCTTTGCTAATTCAAATTTTTCTTATCCCAAAGCTTAGTAAAAAACTCAGAAAGTTATTGAAAATGTACAAAAATACTTCTGTCTGAACAGAAAAGTTTGCACCAGCATTAGTGTGCATAGTGCAATCAGGGTAAATGTATGGTTGAACATGAATATATATATATACATGTACACACACACATACATGCATTTACCTACGTATGTGTGAGTAAATAGACCTGATGTTTAATTACAGGTTACTTTATTCAAAGAAGCACTTATATTTATGAAGATTTGTTGTTGTTCTTTATGGAGCCCTCATTTTATTGCTGTGTTATATGGTGCTTGATGCATTTTTAATGTTAATTCACTCAGAAGAAATTAGCTATGATAATATGCCATTAAATAATACTGGTTTATATGAAAACAGTGTATATGTATGTGCATGCGTGTTTGTGAGTGTCTGCACGTCACTTTGGTGACGGCATGTCCTGCTTCCTTCTTCTTTGTGTTTAGATTATTTATTACAGTATTTCAATTGTTTATTTGCAAAACAATGAAGCAGGCTTGTAAAGCTTGTTTTACTTTTTGCTATAGAATTGCTGGTTCAGAGAAGACAGAAATACAGCATTCAGTATCAGGACATTCAATCTAATATGTTTACATGTCAGAGAAAATAAACCAATTACACTCAAAATCAAGATGAATTTGCAATGAAAATAAACTAGAAATACCAACAACACCTTAAATATCAAATATTTAGGGGTTTTTTGGTCTATTAATTCCATTGGAATTTTTTAGCTGTGAGGGATCCAATAGCTAGTATACATCATCTTATAATTTTGCCTGATTGCTTGAGTGGTTGTGCCTTCCAGAGGAGCTTATTCAGCAAGCCAAAAATGTGCCCTAGTGCAGACCAGTGGAGACCTGTAAGGGTCTCTGTGGGGCTGATATTGAACCTCCAGCAGCAACCCCAAGCTGCTGGCAATGAGCAGTAGAATCTAGAGCCCTTTGTGTGGTTTCCTGCAGGGCTACTTTTGCCTGTGGCTGCTTTCACCAGCCTGCATTAATAGAAGTCCTGGTGGTTCAATGGGATTTACAAGACTAAGATGTTATTCACAATTACAAGTACGCTTTGTGATTTCTTATTTGGAATTCACATTTTAAAAGAAAATAAAAATAATTTAATATCAATCAGTATAATAATTAATCTCTAGCTAAAGGTTAGGACTAGTATCAAGTGAACATTACTGATCTATTTCATAACCAAATACAAAACTAGATCCAATTGATTTGAGTTTTATGACAATTCCTCACAGTTACTTATAAAAAGAGAAATAGAGAAACTACTGTGAAACTCTTGTACCATTCCAAATATAAATCAAAAAAAGTTATAACAGCTTGATATAGCAACAATCTACACTGATGACTCCAATCAAGTAAATGACAAAAATTATCAGTCAGCACTCTGCAGTGCAAGACCAATGTAAATCAGTCATTAACAACAACAAAGTATGTGATTAACAAGTGCAGAATTATTATCTTCCAATCAAATAGCCAGCAACTAAACCATTATTTGCTTTTGTGCAATTTATTTCAACTCCTTCCAGAATTAGGATATATTATTTTTCATTTTCAGTAGAGTCTGGTCATTAACTTTCTCCTTCCCTTCCCTTCCCTTCCCTTCCCTTCCCTTCCCTTCCCTTCCCTTCCCTTTCCTTTCCTTTCCTTTCCTTTCCTTTCCTTTCCTTTCCTTTCCTTTCCTTTCCTTTCCTTTCCTTATAGTAAGAATGGAGTAATGATATCCAATTCCATTTCTCACTTAATTATACAAATAATCTTGATCTTAAACAACAGTTGTCAAAAATGTTGGCTGGGCCAAACACAGTAGGAGAATTGCCATAGGGGTTCCCATGGCAGGTTCTCAGGAACTGCTTCAAAAACTGTTAAATGCTCCATAATGTGCCATGGTGTTAGAAAAAAAAGCTTTTATAGATTCACCTTTTTTATGCAACTAAGTATTTCACACTTTCTGTGCAAGTTGTTATTCTAAATACACATTTTGTGCTTAGGCTTCCAGAATTGTTATTATTCAATTTCCAATACAACCAAGAAATACTGGTGAATTATACCTGTGCTTCCTCTTAACTTCTACAGCTCAGATTATCAAAGGTAGATTAACTAGATTAAATTAACTATATATAATATTCAACAGTCATCAGAATAAGATAAATTTAGAACTAATATATTTTGTGCTTATTTATTCACTCTTCAGAAGTAAAACAAAAAGTGGTTGCATATTCTGCTGCTTTTCAGATAATTTGATAATTCTTAGTATCAGAGCCAAAATGATGCACAGGGAATAATGAAGACACCCATTATTTTTCATGGTGTTAATGGAAAGGCAATAAAAGAAAATAGGTTTGGAACAAATGGAAGATCAGACCCTCTCTTGTAACATGCAGATAAACTCTGGAACTTGTTATTATAAATGATAGAAGCTAAAAATGTCTCCAAAAAAGCAAACTACACAAATTGATGGAGGACAATGCTGTTGGTATCTGTTTCAGCTGACGGTCCAGATGAAAGCTGTTTAAACTGCTGATATCTGGACAGTTGAGAGGACATGCAAGAGAGAGACACCAGATAAATGTCCTGATTGCTTTAAAGTAACTTGCTCCAGACCACTGTCAGAAGACATGCTGGGCTCCGCAACTCTGGCCAAATCTAGCTTATGTTATTAGGACAAAGCTAACATCAAACAATCATTTTCCACACAATGTAACTGAGACAGTTTATTTAGGGAAAATCAGCCCATTTCTGGAAATGCAGAAAGCACAAAACCTAGTCTCTTTGGGTGCTTCCAAAGCTCTGCTAAAGAGTGCAATTCATGATTCACAATTCAGGCACGAACCTCTTTCTGGAATAAATACACTGGTATAAATAAACTAACTAACTAAAGTGGTATAAATAAAGTGGTTTTGACTAAGAGGCACAAACCTCCAGTGATGTGTTCAGAGGTACAATTGCAGAGGGATGTAGAGCAACAGGAAAAAATAACAGGTTCTTAATAACTTGTGTAATGAAAAGATCATCAGAGTGCACTGTTAACTAAGAAGAAAGAAAGAACCATTGTCAGCTCTAGCGCCTTTTAGCTCATGGAGTTGTCAACAGAAAGATCTGTAGCGTGTGTGTACCTGTGTCTGTGTTTGAGAACAATATCATACAAAGCAAGGCAAATGCAGGTTACTTATTAGCAAGATAATGGTGGAAATGAGGAAAAAAAAAAAGTATTAACTTGCTGCTGCACATCACTATAAAGACAAATGACAGTGACAGGTTTTAGTAAGGTGTCTAGGGTTCTGCTGGGGCTGGACCAATGCCTGAGGACAAGCAGTGCCCTGCAGGAGCCTCACTCCTGAACGTCTCCTCAGCTCACCAAACAAGGCATAGTGTGAGGATTAAATTCCTGGTGGCACTGAGAGGCACAAAATGGACTGAACTCAGCCTCTTGCTCTGAGTGAAATTGTGATTCCCAAACCTCATAAGGACAATGCACATCTTTGGCCAATAGAGAAAACGTATGAGCTGCATTTCACAAAACCAAAAGCATCTCTGAGCTTAAAGTATATTGTAAAAGTGCCTTTTTTATTATGGCCTCCTCATCAGTGGAGAATTATTTTAGGGAAAGGACACTGCAGTCAAAAATACTTTTGAGTCTTTGCTGAAGATTTTTCATCCTTTTTCCTCTTTCTAAAAATATGCCAATAGAAAAAAGTACAGCACAACAAACTGTAGATGGGAAAATCAGTTTGAGATTAAAATACAAAGCAAGATAAAACAAGAATTGATCTGAACCTCCCCACAAAATGCAGGGGACAGCATGAATCATTCTGAGTTTAAAAATATGGCTGGCTTCAAGCTCTGTTTCCACACTTTTTCACATCATCAGAGATTAGAAGTAAAAATAAAAGCCCCAGATCTCTTATTGATATATGCCCAAGCTCCGCTAAAATTGTTTTAATATGCTTGACCTTATATTCTTTGATGATGTTTCAGGCTCTAGCCTAAGTCAACACGAATGCCAGAGGCAGACAAAAGAGAGGAAACCCTTTTAAGTAAAACATTACTCTGAATTAGCCCAGGTCAGAATAGACATTTATGGGAGCTAATGTCTTTGCAAGTCACGGACCATAACTGTATGGAAAGACATCCAAATCATTGATTTTAAACTTCTTTCAGGATTTCTTATTCAAAAAAAATGGAGTTTGTGCTGGGCATTGACCCCTGGGGGTGGAATTGCCACAGGTACTCATAGTCAAGCTTCTTCCTTAGTTTTGGTTTTCTATTTTTTTTTTTTTTTTTTGCTACCTTCTAATGCAAGCAGAGGAAAAAAAATCCGTCAGTTTAGTTTCACAGATGTTCCCATTTACAAACAGAAGCCCTTGATGATGCTGAAAGTTCTTCAGCATTGTTATAATTTGCATGCCATTAAACATGATGTTTTTATTTTGAAAAGTTTAAATGTTTGTGGCTCATCATTACCTAGTCCTAACGATGTTTAGTACATCTGCTTAGAAAGTCACGCCCAGGCAATGTTCTATACTGCAAACATTTTTTACAACTTTTACTGTCTTCCAAGTTTTTCCATTCAGATATACTTAAAGACTCTGCTTTATGTACATACAAATTGGAAAATAACAACTGGAGAACAAAGTTGGGTTGTGGGCTGCATGCTGCGTCTGTATTTCTGCATCTGTCACAAGAGCTTTGTGTGGTGTTATGCAGACACTTCACAGTTTTTCTTTGGGTAGGCTCATAAAATTGATGTCTCGCTTTATAGATGACATAGTGAGTTAAACAGGTGTAACAGGAAATTACAATAAGAAGGAGTAGAAATCATGATGACAACTAAAAGGCATCAGTAAAAGAATAATTACTTCAGTTCTTTATTCTTGTTTTTGTCCCCCTAAACATACTAGCAAATTGGTGACTACTCTTGATCTAAAGTTAAACCAAATCCTATTTAAAAGCAATAACAAAAGGAGATTAACCATGTTTCAGAGACGTAGTTTCATTAGCAGAGATCGACTGTAATGTTCACCTGCATCTTTATTCCCAACTTGATTGCTCCTCTGCTGTCTTATGTGGGACCTCTCAGAAGAAACATAAATCCTCTGTGTCTATCAAGGTCTATCAACCTCCCTTTTACCTAAGCAGAAAAGCAAGCAACCTATTTCTGTGACAAGCAGAAAGTTCAGCACTTGATATCATACTGAGGTTTTCCTGACAAACATCGTTGTACACTTGCCTTCAAATCCCTGATCAAATTCACCCCTATCTTCATTTCTGCTATTTTCTTCCAATTTCTTTTTTCATTTCCAGTCACCTTTTCTGATTGCTTTTTTCATCTCCTTGCCCTGCATTCGATGTGGCAACTTCCTCAGTGCTTCCTCCTATAGTTAAAACAGCCTTTCCATGGCCACCTGCTAAACTCTCCAGCTCTCCTCCAAATTCCCACCTGAAACACATTGCACCAGTTTCTGTAGTGTGGCACTTTCTCCAGTTGCATTTGGTTATGAGCTCTTAAGGCAGGAAACTGCTATGTACTTGTAACGCATACACTTTAAGTGCTGCATAAGTAAAATTCCAAATGAAAAATAAAATTAAAAAAAAAAAAAAAGTGAAATAAGCATATCTGTCTCCTTAGAAGAAAACATCTATGCATGTTTAAAAGTGAACAATTAGAAGTGCATCAAGCTGGTATGTATGCAGTCATTTTTAAGCTCATGATAAAAATATTAGACAAATAACAGATGATTGAACCAAACCAAATCTGAATTATTGTTTTCAAAATCTAAAGTCACTCCCGTGAAGCCAGAAGAGTTTCATTCACAGCTCCCCTTGAATGAGAAGTGAATAAACAAGACACTGCTTCAAATTTTTACCATCTCAGCTATATATTTTAATAATCTAGCTTTTCAGGCATTCCACAGTAGTAAAAATATAAGCAGAGTTGTACCAAAAAAAAAAAAAAAAAAAAAAAAGTTCTGTTTTTTTAATGATGGCATTTGCTCACAGCTAGATACCAATTAGATAGTCCCTGGCCGTTCAAACCCCAGCTAACTGCCAAGGAAGCGCTGTCTGACAGTCAGGCAGCCCAAGACAAAGCTGTATGTATAAGATCCAAGGCAGTACTGAACACATAACCCAACAGTTTTCGACTGCTCCTCAGCATATGCCTGCTAATGGCATGCTGGTAGCAGAATGCGAGTTTGGAGGCAGCTGAATAAGGGACTTCCTATATGGGGAACTAAATTTCACTGGGAATTGTCAATTAAATAGAAATGGATTAGGCGGTATTGCCACTGTCATGCATTTATGACGGTTAATTTTGCTAGGGAAGGTGGTCAAAGGGGAAATACTGCAGTAAATATGAAAGCAAAAGCGCTTGCTCCAGGCATGCAGTGTTGAGGAGCTGCTCTCCTTGTAGCCCTACAAGAGGCAGACTGCCGGAGAGGGAGCACAGCTGAGGACAAATGGCACTGTTTGGTATCCAGAAGTTAATGCAGTACTCGGCAGGAACGTGTCACTCGTGGTAAGACTCAGTTTGACTCCAGCTGCAGCAGCAATCGTGTGGCTGGAGCTAATTAAGGGCTTTAGCAGCTTTTAAGAGTAAAAGCTGTCTCTAGGCAAAAACATGAAAGGCGATGAAATTGGCCCTTTTTGCAGATGTAACCATTCTAGTGCAGATACCATATTGTCCAGGGGTTGGATGTTGTGGAGTCTAGAAGACAAGAAATCCCTCTTTTTTGCTAACTGATGCATTTTTATATCCTATTTGACAGATAGGACTTACTATGTGAAAAATGAGATACACAAAATATAACAGGTCTTAACAACGTTGGCTATGATGGGAAAAACGAGTATCTTGGTGAATATCTTGTTTTCCTATGGATCTGTATTATATTTTTTTCTGAAGAAGCAGAGCTCCTATAATCTCTCTCTAACTTGAATTAATTCACTCAGATAGGTCTTCCTCAGTAATGGTACTAATAGGTTCTGGCTACTCTATTTTCATTAAACGAATAGGAATTTGATATGCTTGAAAATGATGCCAAATGTAGCTGAAATTATCCAAGTAGTTCAAAAATTATTAGGGCAGAACACACAATATGCAAACGTTAAAAAAAAAAAAAAAAGAAAGAAAGTCAACAGTCCCAGCAAGTATTCTGGAAAAACTTCTGAGTGATCAGTATCGCTAAAATGGAAAATGATAACCTTTCTGCATATATCAGAATCAGGAGATTAAACATTAGCAGCAGAGAAAAAAAAAAAGAAATCAAACCATCATGCAATAATATTGACAATTAAAAAATGAGAATAAAAATAGATGCTCAAGCAGAGGGAGACTAGGACTACTGTCATGGAACAAACACACAGCTACTAGAAATAAGAAACTACAAAATAAAAAATACTAAAACTTAAACCTGACATATATTAGATGGAATATTAATCATAAAAAAGTTCACAGCCTATGAGGAGTGTATGATGCAGATTAGGCTCTCTGGGAACCAAGCTGACCAGACGCCTGGTTGTCAGTGGAGCACTTTTCCAAGCGGTTTCTTCTCACCCAGCCCCATTCATTTGTACCTCACTGCTGACAGAGTCCTTTTTGTCGGAAAGATGGGGAGAAAGGAATAGTGGTTTAGTAAACATTTGAAAAATATATCAGACAACTGTGAAAACCTCCTGGGTATGTGGGTTTAGTTTTTTTTCAAGTCAAGTTGGTTTTCAAGTCACAGATTTCACTCTGAGAAAACATATTTTATGTGTGAAGATTAATTTCTTTCCATCCCGCTGTGTCTGCCAGCATCAGCGCTAGAGAAAAGCAAAGGAAAGATAAAGAAGCAACAGATGGGAGAGAGAGAATAGAGAGAGAATAGAAGGATCTTTCTTTCTTTTTATTTATTTATTTATTTTTTTGAGGCTTTCATTCTTGTGTTTCTCCTTACTCTGAGCCCAGCAGAAGTTTATTCTGCTGCACAGCGTGACCCACAGCACTGGGGCCAGGGCACAGAGCCATGCCAACCCCTTGTCCCCGCTGGCCTGGGGTCTTGTGCATCCGCACCCTCAGGTGCCTGCATCTTCCACACAGCACAGCACCCGCCTGCCCCAGGCCTCCCTGGGGACCAGCCCAGGAGCAGCCTTCCAGCCTCCTGCAGCCAAAAACAACTGAGGCAATTGGTACAATTGGTTTTGCTGCTTTTTTCCTTTTTCTTCTTCAGTAAGCCAGTAAAGAAACACAGATACATATTTTCTCCAGTGCTGAAGCACTAACATCCCAAGGGGTAATATACTAATGTACTGGAGCTGTTACTGCCCAGATGTGTGCAAATGTAGAAAAGAATATAAAAGGGGAAAAAAACAACCACCAGGAAGGAGTAACAAATATTACTACTTTTCAGAAGATCTATCCCGCTGTCTAATCAAAGCACAGGTACTACAACATGGGTGGAAAAAAATACAACCCACATTCTCAGCTGATGTAGACTTTTCCCCCTTGCCATATTTCTTCCTCCATTCCATCTCTATTCTCTCTTCTTCAGGTTTTGTGTTTTTATTTTCACAACTAGTCCTTTCCATTTATTCATGGCTTTGTCTGTCACAGGTTTTTACTTATGCATTGAACTGCTGCACTACAGCACTACTTAAGATTAAAGACTATTAAAATTAATAATCTTAATTTTACAAAGATTGAAGGTTAAGAAAGATTAAACAAGAAGGCTGTGGTGATTGATTGTCCTTGCACAGGCAACATGACCCAGATGTGGGAGCAGACACAGTACATTGAGGGTAACAGAGGAAGTAAAATAGCTCCCTACCGTCTTTTAGCCTTGCTCTAAATTTATCATATACTAAGTTTGGGGAAGTTCCAGATTCATCAAAATAACTTCTTAATCCACCAGGAGCCAAGTTTTTTCCAAAACTAGGGCTTGTCAAAAATGGTGAGAAGTTACCTGCTGGTCTTTAAAGTGTGTTGGTACTGCTACAGATTGCGGGAGCTGAATAGCCCTGGAATCTGTTCAGCAGGATGCCTGAGATTTTATGAATTCATTTGGCTCCTCTCCTGTCAGGCTGGCATCAGCTTTTATTTTAAACAGAAATCTCCCTAACAGGAGAGAATGCAGGAGAAAACACCAAGGGAAATATCAGGTAATTAAAGATTAAAAAAAATACAGAGCTGTTGATCTGCTCAGTATATCCCTTCCTCTATTAGCAGTTAACTTGTCCATGCCTCTGCAGTGTGTTGAGGCAGAGGAGGAAAATTTTTGGTAACTTAGCTTAAAACCAGAGACTTTGTAACAGGTGAATGCAGTGCCAGCAGCACACAAGGAGTAACCAAGAAGGTCCTGCCCTGCTCTCCCCAGCCCCTCCTGGGGGAAATATTGGCTCCAACCCTTCCTGTCAAAGCAATGAAACATCAGAACAGCATTTGCTTCTGATTTGAACCCCTGCTTCCACAAAAACCTGTACCAGAGACGAGATGCTGAGGGAATTCAAGTTTCACATTCTCAGCCATTTTTAATCTACAGACATAGAACTAAAACCTTGTAAAGTTTTAAGTGTTTAAGTTGTTCCCCTTGCTGGCTAAACTCACATGGAGATAGAAGGTGAGGCAGGCTTATCTTCCCAGCTTTACAAAAAGGAGCCATATTTCTCAGTGCAGCTGAACCTCTATCATCTAAGAACATAATTCCTCGGAGGGACAAAGGCAGCCTGCCTAGTCACGCTGCAGTTGGGTACAATAAACCACATGCCTATACTTTGTAAATCCCACCTCTCCAGCTTATGTACAAAGACTTACTGCGCACTGCTGGTGGCCATCGCAGCCGAGGAGCTGCTGTTTGGATAGGGGTCCGCATGAGAGAAAAGAGGACTCAGGAAAGATTTATGCAGCTCGGTAAAGAGCTTAACAAGGTGATTTATAAGAGAGGAGAGCAGCTTAGAGAAAATTAAAAATGGGAAGCAGAATAGAAAAGGTACAAAGATAGAAGCTAAAGCCGTGTAAAAACCTGATAAGGAACTAAGGTCGAAAAAGTGCATAAATATAGCAAAGGAAATACAAAAGGCAAGCAACAAGGAGCATGTTAGCAGCAAAAGCAACAAAGATCCAGGCCTGCATCAGTGAGGATGGGGGCCCAAGAGGTCATAAAACCATGTTAATGACAGAGATAAGGTTGACATCCCTGGAAGCCTGGGTTCATTGCTTTCTTTCACACTTGAAGGAAGAAGCTGAGGTGGTCACGACTCAGGAACAGATTACTAGAGGGGCTGGTGGCAGAGACATGGAGTGAAGTGAAGAGGCAGTGTTAAAACACTTTGAAATGACTCCAGAATAGATAAGCCGTTGAAGAAAGAATTAAAATTCACCTGGTGGCAGTGGATTTATCGCAGAATAGGGAAGTAGAAGCAGCAAGGTAAAATAGTGACGACCCTTCAGAAAATATAATTAAATGTTCAGTAAGGGCCTGGCAAGGAGGAGAGGCTTCCAAGAGGACTCAGGAAAGTACAAAACCTTAACTTCCTCTTGTTTTGATAATGCTAGTTTTATATGGAGTCAATAGATGTAGCCCATCCATAGCATAAACTGGTTTGAGATCATTAAACTAGTCTGATGGCATTAGTACTATAAAGAAACTATTAACTTGCAGAAGTACAAAGTATTAGAGTGAAAGGTTTTTCTAAATTATTTTGACCTTGTAGCCAAAAGTAATACGTGTGTGTTTGTGTTTAAAAAAAAATTCTAAATTCCAGAAATGCACTTTTTTCAAGCACAGGTGAAAAACATAGCATTAAGCCTAGACAATGTCAACTGGTTTTCATGTTGTCTGTCTGCCATGTGCTAACGCATCTCACAGTGGATGTGGAGATGGGTGAAGGAAGCCAAAACTGACTGTGGTCCAAATGAATCTTGGGTATGTTTGAGGCTTTTGGGGCTAGTATACACAGATAATCCATATTAATTCAACCTCTGCCAAGTGAAGGTTTTCATGATAAAATTTTTGTATTGTTAGGAAAAAAAAAAAAAAAAAAAAAAAAAAGCAAATGCACTTATCGTTAGACCTGCAGGTACATTTAAATATTCCTAGCATATATTAATATTTCTGTCATCCCTTGCAGGTTCTCATATAGTTTAAAAATTGAGCAAATTTATAAAGCTACGCTTGAAGGTCGTAATAATTTTCTCCATAGAAAAATAACAGAAACTGAATGGGCAGGAATATTTTGTGCAACAAATACAAGGAAAAAATTCCTCCAAATCTCAAACGTGAGATTATTTCAGGAAAAGAAGTCTGTCATTAGGTACAGAACTAAAGTTCAAAGACTTTGTATCTATTCTCAACTCTACTTTGGCTCAGGGTATGACCTCTGACAAATTATTTCAAGGGAGCCTGTAAAGCAGAAGGAAGGGGTTCATCTGTACTGTGATGAAGAACAGATCAATGCTTCATCCAACATAAGAGTGACCATCCTGGCCCATCTGGCCCCATATCTTTTCTTTTAAGTGGGCCTAAAAAGGAATCAGTAGGTGCCACAAGAAGGGCAAAAGAGTGCGTTAAGTATATAGAGCACTTCTCCTTGAACCCTTTACAGCTTCCTGAAATCTTCAGTTTAGGGCTTTACTACAGCTTCTGTATAGGTCTGCATCCCATAAAAAAACACTAGTTGTAAGGAAATAACAGTGGTACCGAAAACAACCTACTCATGCTACTACTTAGAAGTCTGTAAGAATCCTTTTCCCCTGCTGAGCAGTTGGCTCTAAGCTAACTTGCTTAAGGTTAGTTCAGGTTAGTTCCAACCAATTATGCTGCAGCCTGCGTACATTGCAAAAAAACATGGCAAAAGATGTTCTGAGGCATTAGGGGATGTGTTTTGCTGGCATTAGGAAATGTGTTTTGCCGGAGGTAGATGCTAAAGAGGGATTTCTAGGTGCAGCCTTCGTGGCATTCAGAATAACATACGTGGGAGCAGGTTGGCTCTGTGTGGCTTAGAGACCTGGTTCTCTGATTAGAGGCCAGTCCCTCCACAAGAGGTCCCCATCCATTAGGATCTAGTTACTGCACACTCAGGAACACGGAGTGCGGTGGCCCTGCCCCTGTTGCACCTCTCCTCTGTACCTTCTCAGCTTCTGGCATACCCTGTGCCTCAGGTGGCGTGGACGGGCTCAGATGACAACCGTGCCCTGCTCTACTCCACTGCTGCTCCAGGGACATCCTCTCCTTTGAAGCAGGCATGTTTATAGTTGTGCATTGCGCCGTGCTGGCCTTCTCCCTGAAGAAAGAGGCCAAACAGATGTTTTGTTCAGTCCGCTTAGGAGAGTGATGAAGCTCAGGGTCTGTTTTAAGGTAAGATGAAGTTGCTGCACAGTCTAGAATCCAGACATGTATAACCTTCTGTTTTCCTCCCGGTATTGGAGCTGATAACAGAAATAAATCATCAGCTATAGCACAATGGTATGAATTGCAGAATTTAGTTGAAGAGAAAGGATGTAAAGTGTGCAGTTACAAAGATTTGAATAACTAATGCAATATATATATATATATAAATTATGTGTCAAGATCCTCAGGATCCTGAGAGCAATTAAACCTAGCATGCTCCTCACCTAGCTATGTCACTGTCGGTGAGAAAAACAGGGCTCAAAACAAGTTCCATCCACTCCTGAGTCTCAGAAAAACAACTCTACAGAAATCCACAGCATGTTTTTCACTTGAACAATTTATTGGACCTCACAGAATTGCACTTATACTTTCTGTGAAGGATGCCACTATATCACAGAGGAACTTACACCTACTCCTATTAGGTAATTAGCAGTGAAAAGCACTGGCTTGGAGAACCATTCTGAGAAGAGTAAGATAAAGTCCATTTCTCACTCATCCCCAGTTATTAATGGCAATTTTAGCAATATGTATGAAGAGTATATCTGATCTCTGCTGTCGCACACCAGACAGATTTTAACTCAATTACTTCCCTCTCACCTTATCTGAATGCATTTATTTTCCTGTATGAAATTAGATCAGCCGTTATCTCTGAACACATACCCTCTGAATTGTGGATGGAAATATCCACAAGGAAAAGCAGATGCTCTTGTGATTGACAGAAAACCCTGAAACACTGTCTGCTCCACAGAAACAAAGCCAGAGTTGTCATAGGGATGATTTACTGGGCTATATTACACTGGCAAAGAGAGATTTTTGTATGACTAAGGGTCTGGTCTCATTGCAGAATAAGTAAATATACTTGCCTCAAATTCAATCTGATCTAATTTGCAGCAGAAAATTAGAAATATTAGTATAGCAACTATTAAATCAAGTGATTTAAACACAGTGTAAGATGGAATGAAAAAACATCTCTGCCATTTCATAGTATGAAGTCCCATACTGCATGTTTTGGATAAAATCAGCTAGAGAAATAACAGTAAATAACACCTAGAAGACTACAACTGCTAGAGAGATGATATTTTGCTCTATGCAGAGATTATTCTAAATCATGTATTCATACCTGTGTTCTCTACCATTTATTCATAACCCTTGATGTCAGTGGTATAAAGTACATGTAGTGAAAATAGAAAAGGCTGCCATTTCCCAGCATTATAGTTTCAGTTTTCTTAAAAAGACAAATAAAAGACCCAAAGCCCACAGCTGTAGGAAACTATGGATGTATTTTTGCATAAATCAATAGAGTTTTGTTCCTAGCTGTAGTGAGTACTAATGGAACTCTTGTCTTCTAATACTGACCTGTGGCACATCACTGTGGTAGTAATGCCTGAAGAAGAAGGACTGATCACGTCTGTTGAATCTCCAGTTACTTGCAGCTGAGGGGACCTGCAAGGTGAAATATCTAACCAGTTCATTAGCAGTTCTCTGCAAGGAGAGCTCTGACCTGTATGTTACCATGAGTTAAGGTTAATGGGAAAGTCTTGGAGTCCTTAGACATCTTATTTTACTTTGGAGATTTGCTCCTTCCCCAGGGAAGGCTGCAAGGGCAGGGATTGTGCCAGGAAGGTGAGAGACTGAGACCTCAAAGGGTTTGCTCAGAAAAGAGTGAAAAGCCAAGCAATAGCAAGGGAACGTGCCCTCACTTCCTGAAATGGCAGCTGTTTGAAAACTTTGTGTCCTCTGTTTTTCTGTCTGGTCTGAATTAGTTGGGTTTGTGTCCCCTGCAACCTCGACATGCAGCACATGAATGAGTACATGGCATTTTCTCTTTTTCCTTGGCTAGCACAAAGACACCACAGTGATGTCTGTGCTAGTGAAAATGCAAAGTATGTCACTGAGTCAGTCCTTCCACAGATATAAGTCACCATGAGAGGGATAAATCATATAGCTGAAAAGGCTATACGTGCCCACATGACAAATGAAGAACAAACTGTGGAAAGGTGATGGGTGAATTTTAACTGGGGAGTGAACTGGAGGATGGAAAAAAAGGGAAGTCTCTGTATAATGATGATTTACAAAATAAAAGCACTGGGGACTGGGAAGGACTGTCAGGGAACTGCTGTGTCATTTGTTGCAAATCTGAAGCTCTCAGAAGTGCTCTCACAGTGGGTCACAATGCCTCTTCCCAAACAGAAAGTTTCCATGCCCTGCACAACCACTTTTGCACAACCATCTCTCCATCTATTTAGAAATCTTTCTGTGTGCGTGCCAAATATAACGCCAGCAAGCTTCTTTTCAGGCATTTGCCTACCCACCTTTGATCCATCCATGTGAAAGCAAGCAGGACATCTCCAGCTCTAACTTTTATGAAGGCAAAAAAATCTTCAGCAAATCTTTAAATAAAACCTTGTCAAAGTGCGGCAGCGGGAGTTTCTTAGAAATCACCTGCAAAGTCTGAAGCAAAATAATTGCTTGAGAACATAGCAAACTGTATTATGTAAAGAATAGCATTTTCATTACACTGGATTATTCTCAAAAGCCTTTTCATTAAATGGCTTCACAGATTTGATCATTTGTATAAATGTATCCAAAGCTGCCTGGGGTGAGCTAACTCAGCTTGCAGTCCCACAATGAGAACCGAATATCATATCATGGAAAAAGAACAAAAGAGCGATTTTCAGAGATGAGCTTCCTTCTGAGGGTCACATTTGGAAAGCGGTAGCTCTCCCAAAGATCCTTCTGTCCCTCAGGAGTGATGTACTGTGCACCAACTGCTAGAAGTAAAAAGTGAGATTTATACAGAAAGCTGACTTCCATTGCTGAAAAAATACAGAAATTTGAAAATACAGGAAAATGCGCAGTGCTGATAGACTTGTTAGGTAGTAGTGCCGTTAAGCCAAGAGACCTTGCTTGAGTATACACATTGCCATGATTCTCTGCAGGTATTAGGATGAAAGTGTGTGAGATATTCTGTGTTCAGGTGTTGGCTTGGCCAGCAAGATCTGCTTGGTGGGTGGCTGGAGGCCAGACTATTCAAGGTATTGCTATGGCCTAATGTTCTAAACTTTTAGGAAAGGATTAATGACAAGAACCACAAGGCTGAGAAAAAAACATATACAATGTACATATTGGTATTCTATTGTTTGATAACTGAATGCCCTTTTTTGAGATGGAGTGAAGAAATCAGTTTTATTTTAAAGGCCTAGTAAGCAAAAAGCATAAGTGGAAAATGACTTTCAATGTTCATGGGTGTACTGGAGTTATTAAATTTAATACAGGTAAAAACAAACAAACAATACAACACATCACTTTACAAGCAATGGATACAAGGCAGAAGAGCATGTGAAGTGCCTCTTTCCTTGAAATTCCAATATCTTGTCAGAAACCATTTAGTCATGTCAAATTGCTGAATTGTATTTAGTTGGATTCATCAAATAAATGGAATTGTGGATATAGTGTTTTCTTTTAGCAAGCAGAACTCATTCATTTAGTTCTATAAAACCTCTGCAAAGAAACTGCAGGAAATTACACCATGGGGACAAAATGTCTTTTAACTGATGAGGTATAAAGACTGATAGTAAAATAACTGATAACGCAATTGTCGAGCAGTTCCAGCAAAGCCCAGTCTAGCAGTAATCAAAAACATTTGTCTTGATAAGTGTGAGAACCAAAAACAAGAAATGGTACTATTCCAGAATTTCTTAAGAAGAATGTAGTGAAGGGCGAGTAGCCTGCTTCTGAGACAGTGACTTGTGTGGTAAAAAAATTCAGACAACTCTGTCAGCTCCTGCCAAATGAACAAGGGAAGTATTCATAACTGTTCTGATTTCAGAATGAGGAGGCAGAAAATAGGCTTAAAATTTTTAAAAATCAATTAAAAATGAATCAGAAGCAAAAAAATATCTGAAAAATGATAAGCCATTTCCTGCATTTTAACTGTTCCTTTTTTTTTTTTTTTCTTTAATATATATTTCATCTTTACACCTCTGGGCTGTTTACAGGCTGCTTACTGTCCACTGTTGTTTTCAAGTGACAATCTAAAGTTATTTCATTTTTAGACTACTTTATTATCCTATTAATAAAACAGGAAGCAAAGGGAAGTCCGGGAATGCCTTCTTATTCTAATTTATTTAATGTCTTTAATAGTAAAAATAGATAAAGATGTCAATAATTACGAATATCAGAAAATAATTTATTGACTGTAATTTAATCTCTCTAACTTCTTATACAACCTTCCTAACACTACATTATCTTGCCATCTTTTGGAAATGAATTAAGTCAGAGGACCTTCATAGATCTTTCTTCCATCTTCTTCACATAAGGAAAACCATGTGGTGTGTGCTGTTTTTTCATGTATATAAAAACATATTCGTACAAAACTCAACAGTATTATTTCTGATGCCTGTTAAGAGGGAGGGCAGAAAAGCATATGCTGCTTTTTAAAAAGATACTGGTAAAGGTTGTGGCTTTAATTAGCACTCAGTCTGTATGGCTTTTTGTTCCTCAGTCTTGGGCTATTACTTAAACCATCTGGCTTTAAAGTCTTTCCAAAGTTTACACTGACTTCTTTTCTGTTACAGCATATCTACAGATCTTGTGTCAGCAATGCGTTAGTTCCTAAACAAAAACTACTGGTTGGGCTGGGGAAAGAGGTAGGTGACTGGCCAGTATCTAAAATGATCAAAAAGGGAAATGGAGTTATTTTTCAAGTTGTCTAAAGCAGTTTAGTCTTGAAAGCCTTCTCTCCTGCCTGGTAACTACAGCACATGAAAGCCACTAATAGCAGGATCTGGGCAATGGGGAGGACAAAAGGAAGTTCACCGCCACCTCAGAGTTGGCACCGTGCATATGTATATCCTGTGTAGGTCCGAGGGTCTCCTCCCTGAGTAAACATACCTGGATGGACAAACATCTCTGGGATGAGAGGGCAAAAAAAATGAAGGAATGCAATAATGTCAGATAATAATTCACAATAATCATGTAATGCTCTGGACTGCCAGGGCCATGGCTACTAGGGTATCAGAAAAGAAAGGAAAGAAAAACAAGCCAGGACTGCCCTTCCTGTTTGTACAGTGCTTGGAAAGTAAGGCTTCCTTCAGAAGTAAACATGCCTCACTGCTCCTCTTTCCCCAGCACTTCTTGTGCCTGCTTCTGGCTTTCCGTTTTGCCCAGGTTGCTGAGAAGATGTTCCTGAGCTGTGTTTTAGTGGCATTAAATTCATTACGGAAAACATGCCACAGTATATTGAGCACTTAAAACTCTGTCAGAATATTTTAGTGCATTGTACAGATGGGTCGCTGGCAGTTTACTCTCCACTCAAGTTGTAACAAACAATTTTTTTATCTGGGCATTGTCTTTCAAGCTCTACTTTCTTTTGGAAATCTCTGAAGTTTAGAAAGGGCCTTTCTGAAACTTTCTTTTGAACATCTACAAGGGGAGCATCTTTGAGCAAGACTTGAGAGAGTTATCTATCAACCTCACCTGTAGTATGAAGCTTTGATATATTACAGCCCATGAACTTGGGACCTTTTATTCTCTTTGTTTCTGGCAGCAGAAGCTTACTTGGAAATAATTTTGCATGTCATGAAAGCTTAGTAGTCACGTAACGGTACAGCCTGTAGAGCTTGTACATTTGAGACAGTTAACCCTTAAGATTGAAGAACAATTTATTTTTCAAAGGGAAATTCCACATTACAAATGAAAGAGTATTCGCATGAGATATTAAAGACAAAGAATCAGCACAGAAAAACAGACAGTTGATGTGGCTGCACCCATAATTCACCAGTGCTTGGCTTTTAGTAAAATAATATAAACTCTTACTACTCTGTCCTACTAGAAATTACCCAAAGTGGGGAAAACACACACACACAAAGCAGCAACCAACCAAGCACCAACAATGAAGAGGATCCATCTCTTCAGTTAAGAAAGCTTTCAAAAAAAGCTTTTTAGCAATGCACTTTCCTGAATAGCTTCCATTTGCATTAGAAATGCCTACACTGGGTTGGACTGGATTTTAAAGCATCTTTTGTCAGTCTTCTTTTTTGTTCAGCCATGGTTAAATGCAGCCACTCTGTACATCCTGATACACTGCAACTTTCAGAAGAGAAGAAAAAGGAGACTTTCGGCAACAGGTGCCCATTTATGAAAATTACAATCTTTAGGGAAGGAAAACATTTTCTAGCTTGTGAACTGGTGCCTCTAATTTGTTCACACACACTTCTCTGTAGTATGCAATTAACAAAAGCAGCATTTTTAACAATTTAAACAGTAGTAAATTTAAACTACAGGCTGTAGTATCTTTAAGAAATCTGATATTTCATCCAAGCACTGGGCACTCAAAAACAAGAGCAGAGGAGACAAGGAGAACAGAAAGAATAGGTTCAGATGGGGGAAAAAAAGAAAAACAAACAAAACCAAACAAAAACACCTCATTACCCAAAGTTCATGCTTTTTAATCTGTGTTAATAATAAAGTACAGGAGCAATAAATAGTCAAGCAAATACCCCATGTTCCAAGATGAATCTGTTTCTACTTCTGTCCTTTGGAAATTGGAGGTTAAACATTTCCTACAGCGTATAGGAAGAAGTTTAGATGTAGAGCTTAGGGATATGGTTTAGGGGATGATTTGTTAGTGTTAGGTCAGAGGTTGGACTCGGTGATCTTGGAGGTCTCTTCCAACCTAGACTTTTCTGTGATTCTGTGATTCTGTGAAGCTGGTGTCTCTTCAAACCATTTCCAAGTAACCAGGTGTTGACAATATTCTGTATTTTAGAAGGAACATGAAAATAATAAACACGATGCTAAGAATATAGCTTAACCTTTCATGATGCTTAATATATGTAGAAATTTAGGATCTAAAAATGCCCAAATGCTTTCTGTGTTCTGACATTGTGCCAGAAGAGCACAAAAGCAGGGATGTTGGGCAATAAATGGGCATAAATCCCAAATGCAGTGACAGACCCGACGAAAAGCCTACTATAAGAAGAAGAGAAAACAGTGAGGAGATTAAAAATGCCTGTTGTAAAGGAAAAATGGGCCTGCCTGATAGTTCAGTAGTATGCTTAGTGAAAAGCCTGAACCACCTCTAATAGCACCGCTGATGAAATAAAGGTGCTATTTTTCCTGAGTGTAATAGGGGCAAAAAACCTACAACTTGCTGTGCAGACTAAAAGCCTTTGTTAAACCAGCGTACAAAACAGTTGCTGATAGCATGAAAACAAACAAACAAACAAACAAACAAAAAAACCTCCCAAATCACCAGTCCCCGAAGTTGCCCGTGATTTGAAGAGCACTTCTGTTTTTGTAAGCAGAATGAAAAGAAAATGAACATTTCCGAGTATGTGGCTGAATTAGAAAAATTAACAGAGCATCACTTGTTTGGAAGGAGTATAAACGATGCACAAAGAGCCCCGATAGCATGTTCTATACAGAACGAACTGATGCAGAATTGCCTGTTTACTGAGGCTGTTTATACCCTAAAGCATTCCCTAGAAATCGATGGTTAGGTGAGGACAACTTCTTGCAGTGCTATAGAGTTGCGGCATCAGTTTTTAAGTTATAAGCATAAGTTTTCTTATACATAAGTTTTCTTAAGAAATTTTCCATGGGACCGCTTTCTCTTGCAGTATTTTGGTACCTACATTTGTCTTCCAGACAGAATAAAATGCAGCCATTCAAAATTAACAATCAGTTTCATTAACAGTTCATTTTATTTTAACATAAAAAAAAAATGTTTTCTGCACATTTATGCTTGCTAAGAGCCAGGTTGTTCTGTCCTAGGATAAACAGTTGATTTCATTGACAGCCAGACCTCTGAAAGGCCTCAGCAATAAGCTGTACCTGAACAAGTTTCCCTGTGCCTTCTACATGCAGCTGAGCCAGCAGCAGCTCTGAACTCAGTCTTACTTGGTGTTAGGACAGCAGAGAACAAAACTGACCTTTTCAGCTGGGCCTGGTGTTCTTGACAATATTTCATTAGTACTTGCTGAAGGATTACCAGCTTGCTTTGCTAATCACAGCATCTTCTTTTCATTAATTTCATCGGGGTTGGGACTGAAAATGATGGTGAGGAGGAATGAAAACACGGAGCCTTATTACATTCACTTTGAGACCCAGAGGTGCCCCAGCCTGTGGTACCCACCAAATCAGATATTATTCATTTGATATCATAACCTTACTCCAGAAACTGTGTCCTATACATATTCTAAGTAAAGAGCTTTCTAGGCAGAATTACCTATCCTACCCATACTTACCCTCCTTACTATCCTTCCTGTGAACTTGCTTCTGGTGTACTCCAGCAGGAGTGAAGTAGATGTCTTCTCAGGGAACCTGCACTCTGCTTCAGGGACCATCTGTGTTTCAGATGTCTGCCAGAGCCATGGCTACACACAGACACATTGGCATATAGAAGAAGATATATAAATTGGCCTAAAACATAACCGTGAAGGAGGGAACAAGTCATTCACCTCTGCAGCCCTTCCAGGGCATGTGTTTACAGTGATATGCAGCTGGAAATCCCTGATGTTGCTTCTCAGGAGAAGGTCATCTCTCTCATATTATGATTTCCCTTGTAGCTCTTTTCACTGATGCTTGCTATGAATGGAGCAAAGATGCAAAGGGGAGTTCAGTATGGAGCTGTCAGGAGCCCCATGCCATACAGACTGCACATTCCCCACAGCACTATATATACGTGTATGCATACGTATGTTTCTGGATTTGGGTATTTAAATATATGTACACATGAATATAGAATTATATGTAGGAGATGATGTGCATGTCTCTACTGTTATGTATTGTATACACTGTGTACGTATGTCCTAGCTCATTGCAGTAGGACAATGTGAACAAGGATTGTCTAATGGCACCCAGATTCTTCTGGGATGGATTCAAAGCACAGTTTTTGCACTAATTTGTTACTTAATCTTCTCCCTATCATTTACGTTTACTTTTACATTCAGTTCTGCTTCTGATTAATTCTCCTATACACTCAGACATGGCAAGCTTTTTTTGTTGTTGTTTATTTTGAAAGACAGAACTTGTTTGCCAGATTGGCTTTCTTCCACAAAGCCTAATAACTCCAGTGCTCAGAGCTTGTTAGGACTGATTCTTTTCTAACTATATCCATGCATGCAGGGATGTGATTAATTCTCCTGGAGAAAAAATAAATAAATAAATAAAAATCTATGCAGTTGATAGCTTTAAAAATGTATAACATGGATAAGTGTCACACAGCTGGCTATGAAAAGAGAAGGTTATTAATCACAACATTTAGATTAGATTACAGATGCAGTTGGACTTTTTTCTCCTTTGCTGCAACCATTCTTTTTGGAACAGTCACTGCTCTGCTATTCTAACACGGAGAAAAACACATTTAATTTATACAGCTGAAAAGGCTTGGCCTTAGTTTCAAGATCATCTCATGAATTTGATAAACATGGCTTATTGAAGAATACAGGCTCAAAGACAGGAATTATCCTTAGTGTAAGATGCAACAAGCTGCTGGAAGAAAAAAAAGTCTCTAAGAGGCAAAAGGCTCTCAAGACAGTAAACACATTTGATGGAGGCAAATGTACAATGTTAATTAAAATCTCAGACTGCCTTTATAAAGCATGGAATTTGTGACCCTTAAAACCATCACTGTGAAGCTGATGCTTAGAGCTTTGGCTCAAGCCTACTCTGCCTCCGTTAGCCTCTAGGTAACACCTCTGGTGTCTTCAGAAGACGTCAGAGCAAGCCCACATTTCTGCTTTTGGTTCTCCATATTTAAGTGTTAACAGCTAACCAGTCCCTATGAGCAAGAGCAACAGGGTAAAAGGGCTTTCTTCCCTTTCAGCTGTCTAGACTGTGTGAGTTCATCCCCAAACAAGCAGGTATTTATATATTAAACCCCTCAGAAGGGGTTTTCATAACACTCTTACGTGGTGGCAAGGAAAGAAGTCCTCAGCAGAGATTGTTGGGTGTTTCTTTAAAATTGTCTTTAATCTGAAAATGTTGCTTTGCTAAAATGACCATTAGCTTAGATGGTATTTCAGGTGAAACAGGAGAAAGAAAGCAGTATAAGAGCCTCAGAACTAGAACAGTTACTTGAAATAACAAAGACGCAGCAATGCAGGAGCAAATACAGTGCTCTATACAGCAGCTGTTGCCCTCACCCAATGCATACTGCATTGCTCACGCAAAACATTCTTTCAGGCTAAATGTGGGAAATGCAGTGGATCCAGAGCAGGGAATGTGCCTATCTCAGAGACCTTTTTGCTTTCTGTTGTGAAGCTCTGGAAAGATTCATTTCCTTTGGCAACATAAACACAACCATTGGTGGTCCTGAGGTAAGTTCTCTAAGACAAAACAATTTATCCTCTCATTATCTCCTGTGCCATCACAGATGTTGGTGAAAAGCCTTTTCACCAAACAAACTTTTTCTATGGAAATACGCACCTGTGACAGAGCACTTCTTCAATAAAAAGGGGATTTCAGTATCCCTCGGGAAAGGCAGGACATTTATATGGCTGCTGTCAGCTTGTGCGGCTGTTCAGGGGAAGAACACCAACAAGTGCTTGGAGAGCAATCAGATGTGGCTGGGCTAACTGCAGGTGTTAATGCTGCAGCTATCTCATGAAAGCCAGCTTCAATATGATACCAGGCCAGTTCTGGTTGTATTCTTTCTACTTCTGGTTTAGTAGTGGGGACTAAATGATGCAAGAAACCTGTGATTCCTCTTTAACCAAGTACTTCTCTTCAGATGTCACCACATTTTTATGTTAAACAGTCTCAGAGAGTCAACAGGTTAGCACAGGGAATAAGTCAGTTTAAATTCCCAACCCATTCCCGTCACAGCATTGCAGTTTTCCAGTCTGAAAGGTGATTTTAGTTTGCTAAAAGTTAGTTTTGAAGTACTGCATTTCATGCTTTATTTCAGAAATGTACGTGTTAGGCCAGGTCATGACCAGGAAATGGAAATGTATAGACTAGTAGACAACTTTTTATCATTATATAGCTCTGTACTGGACCATTATTTCAATTTAAATGTAACAAATTTGTTTCCATGCTTTAAGTATAGATTTTGTCTGAAGGTTTTTGCCACCTTACCCCCATGCCTGTTAATTTCGCACCATGAGGTTTTTTTTCATGGCCACCTGATGGGGTAATGTGTCACCCAGTTTGGTGTACCTGCATCTGGTCAAACTGTTCCTAAAGTATCGTGTATCCAAATAATTTAACCTTTCTTCTGAGTTCTACAAACTATCCATAAGAAGAATGTGACTTTTATTACTTCATTCCATATTCATAATTATTTGTCAGATCACTTACATGAACAAATAATTGCCTATATATTCTTCTCAAAACTTCCAATCATTTCTGGCCATCTGGACTAGGAAGCTGGCTTTGTTAGTCACCTAGTCTTATTTATGTCCTTTTGCTGCAACATAACCGTCTTCCTGGATAGAGGTTGCCCATGTTAAAAGCACAATTTGCTTTAGCTTCAGTTATCTCCCACTTGAGCTGCAGTGGGTTCGGATGCTCCCAGGAACACACCAAAAAACAAACACCTGCTGAGGGAAACTGGAACCAGCTGAATTTAAGGAAACTGCCTAGCATTTCCTTGGAAATGTTGTTGAAGGTTTTGTTTGTTGCTCAACCAGCTCCTGAATACACCAGCTAGGTAACTGTGCTGGTTCTCTAGAATACTTCTGGTTTGTGTTATGTATCTTATACATGTATGTAGATGTGTTTGTGTGCTAGAACTAAGTGAATTATTTGTATTTCTTTTCTGATATACAGAGCAGTTGAGGCAGTAAGTGTCTGGCCCCAAAAACTCATAAAAATAAACACATATATGTTGTATATTTAAAGATACATCATTCATCCTGGGGGGCTTTGCCCTTGCTCCTTGCTTCTCACAGCCAATTATGCCCCTGCTTGTCTTCTGCCACGTTACTGACTGTCCTGTCCAGCCTTCAGATGGATTATTAATACAGGTACTTCTGGCTCAGCTTGCCAAAGGTAAAGTCACTTTACCTTCTTTTCTGATTTAGATTTTACAGAATTTCCACTACTTAATTCTCTCAATTATTAATAGACTGTAATTTCTTGGTATATATCTTTTTTCTATTAAACGTTTTCATTTGGAATTCACACCTGGAGGTTTTCATTTACTTTTCTAACGGCTCATTAAAAAGCGAATATCGTGGGTTAGGAAATGATTTGGGAACATAATTTGGCATATGAGCTCGATCTAGTTACTAATTATCATGTGTTAGTGCTTGAAGGGCCAGGCTGCTTTCTGAGCAGCCCAAATCTGCATTGGGAGCCACAGAAGATTCGCTCCTGCTGCACACCCTGCGTTAGGCAGGGTGTGAGCTGGGAGCCTGGTGGTCCTGCACAGGCAGAAGGAGCGAGCAGGCTCTGTCTCTGTGTGAAAATGTCTGGAAAGAGACAAAGAGCGTTATTGTACAGGAGTAAGTAGTATTTAGTAAATAGTATTTAGCAAATGGTAAGTTGTATTTAATAAATAGTGGTGTTTAAAAATTAAAATACCAGAAGTCTGAATGTTGTGCATTGACAAAGAACAGAGCCCCGAGGTAGAACGTCTGTGCTTTGGTGCTCCTCACTTGGGCTGCTCAGCTCCCTCATTGGCCTTTGGGTGTGAATAGAAAGGAACAGGCACTTGGCTCTTTGGAAGCAAAGGACTGGGCTGTGATGCTGCTTAAAGGCAAGGAAGACCTTGGAGCACATGTCACAGCGGTGTACCACAGGCAGTGAGCCTGGAAAGCACAGCTTGTAAGCCTTCTCACCGGGGTCAGCCAGAGCTCCTTCTTTAAAGCACCTGTGACCCCACCACCAGACCTCTGGTTGCTTTTACTCTGTTCTGCACGCAGTGCATTTTTTTATGTTCATTACCAGCTCTTCCACTGTTTTTATTTTGTGTGCATGCATAAAAAGTTAAGGAATACTGATTTCAAACCTAGATCATTTTCTGTAAAATTAGACCTCCATCCTCACAGCCATGCACAACTCTGAGCGCCTTCCCTGAATACAGCTATTTGGTCATGGAGTTGCATGAGGAAGAACCAACAGTTCTTGGCACACAGGTGTCAGTCCTTTGTTAATTTGAGAGGAGAACACTGTAAGAAATATCTTTTCAAATGAGTACATTGTATTACTCAGGAACAACTAGGTAGATGCTGGGGGCAGAGTTTATTTGGGAAATAAGTGCTGTCAATGGGAAGGAACAAGACCTGAGAGGGGATAAGAAAGAGGAGAGCAAGGCTGTAGAGCGTGCATGCTGTAGCAACACGATAGATGGATTCTTGACCAGCGGCTTAGCAACCACTGGTCCAAATCCAATAAATCTTATCCACAGGGTTAGCAAAAAAATCTTCCTAGTGAGAAATAATTGACTGTGCCTCAGGGCAAAAGCAAAAAAAAAAAAAAAATTCATCACATACACAGCTGCAGCATAGGACTCTGGTGATTCTTCTGTCACAATTTAGCTGAAGACTTCAATGCATCTTCCAATGCTCTAACCTCTGTCCTAATGAATTAATAATTAAAAAACATATTATGGGAATACTGAATTAGTTATCCGATTAGCAGAAGGTGTTAGAGCCTGAGTAATCTTGGATACAGTTGCAGACAATCATAGACGTTCAGTCTGTGCTCATCCTGTATGGCCCTCACCATCCTCTTTCTGGGGTTGCTGTCCCTGCAGCTGCTCCTGTTTGAGCAGGTCACGTCTGCCGTCTTAAATCAGTCCTGGGCAAAAAGAGCTTGTGAGAGAGGTGTGGGAAGGGGCCTGGGTCACTGCAGCACTGGTACTGCTGCAGCAGCTGGGAACACTTAGAGCACAGCGGGCATGGATCACCCTCCTGCTAGGGGAACTGTAGTTAGGGAAGTGCAAAACTGTTGGGAGCATGGCAGTGTAAGCCAGAAAGCAAGCCCTCTCCCCCTCCAGAAATGCTCACTTTTTTTCCCTGCGTAGGGGCTTTTAAACTTTGGAAGAACATCAGACTTGTAATAACCGGTATAACTCAGGTATTACCTTGTTGCATTTATGGGCTTTGGGATGCAGACTGTTTCTTGTTGATCATCTGGCAGCACTAGAACTCAACATAAATTTTCACATTTATACATTTCATACATAAGTGGTTAATTTATTTAACTGCTCTCTGAAAATAATAAGGCTCCCATTGCTTTCATTTTCTGAGCTAACCTCTTCTGTATAGGAATTATATTAAAATTGTGTTTCCTACTTCTGCAGTCATATTAACATATGTTCTTTAATGAAAATCATCAAGTTCATTTAGATGCATTCAGTTTTCTTGGATGTTAGCCACAGCTCTCATTGCTCAATGCCAAGCTCAAGGATTGCCTCAGCACCCCTGTGGGATGAGGGCCCTGATCAGCCTTCAGTGGCCACTTAATGACACTTTGTTCCTTTACTTCTCCCAAGTCTCTTCAGCTGTGTGAGCCCTACCCCTCCTCTCTTTTTAATTCCTCAAATACCAGAAGCCAAGGCAATTAGGTGTTGTGAAAGTGTGCCTGCTGAAAAATTTGGGAGGTTACAGGACAGCATGCAGGTTTCTGCCATTTTGCACATCGATCCCCTTTCACTAGGAGAATTCACAACCACGCTGTTGTGCAGTAAGGTCTTCCCTTTGTCTCCCACCTTCAAATGACTGAATGCCTGAAATATTACATAAGAGACCCCACTAATTCTGCAACAAATATGTATGTCTGAGGAAAGAGAAAAATTAAAGCATATATTTCAGTGTAAAACAGCTCAGTTTCGTATCAAATACTGGCTTTTCTTTTTAATGGTTTGGAACTGGGGAGCTATTTTCAGTTTGTATATTGCTGGATGCAAGAGATAGACTGATAGCAACTGCCAGAGAAATATAAAAACAATGGCTTATGTATATGGAAATTCATATGTTTTAACCTTTAAAGTTTTATTTCTCCTCTTTAAAAAAAAATATTTTCAGCTTTGGTGGTTTTGTTTTGTTTTTGTGTTTTTCAGTGGGGCATTATAAAAATGCTGGTAAGCAATTAAATCAGTGCACTGAACTGGAATTACATAAAATATTAACTGTATGTTTTTAAGGCAACCAAGAATTGCGTAAACAGAAGTAGCAAGGTAGACTGCATGGAGCAACCCATCAGCAGTGCTTCCTTATCTTGCTTTTATAGGGCATTTCTGTAGCATAAGAAATATTTTCTTGTTACGGAGAGGTCAGTTGGATTAAGCAAAGTTGGATGACATAAATTCTCTTCAAGCTTGAAGGCTTAATTGATTATAGTGTATCAATCTGGAAGAGATAATAGTCCTGATAATTGAACTCATTTCATTTTCTTCTTAAAAAATAATAATAATAATAAAAAAAAATGAACAGGTGTAGATAGGGGAGAGAGGACATGTAATTCTGACATAATGCAGTTCTCCAGGTAGAAAAAGTTGCATGGACTTGCCTGGCAGAGCAAGGCATGTTACAGCCAAATGTCAGATCTACCATGTAGTTTGTCACATCATGTATGGGCTAAAAAGTGTATAGTCAGATTGTGGAGAGGTCTGTTTGCTGTTGTTTTTATATGTGACTTTATTTTATATAAATATGTATTTATAAACATGTATTGTTAAATATACTCTGATCATTTTGAACATGATTTTCCTCCTAACCATTCAAACTCATAAAGGCTTAAAAGAATATATTGGCAAAACTACGCATACAAAATCAGTTCTTTTCAAACAAATTCATTATTAGTACTTATTCTTTAAAGATACTAAGAGGAAAATAATCAATTGCTTTCCACCTCTGCAGTTTTATCAAAACCACTATTTCATGGGCTGAATTTGTTAAAAGTTGTCTGGAACAAATGAATCTGGCCGTTGAAATTGTATCTGACAAAAGTGCCTGCCATTGGAAATTTTATATTAAGTTTTAGGCTGAAGCAAATTTATATTACCAAGCTATAAACATCTACATAAGAGAGTCTGGAGAAAATGCTGACAGGCCCCTATCTGCAGAGATGCTGCCAGGTGCTGTTATAATTAGCTCTTTGGAAGCGAAGAACTGTGCATTTCTGCAAGCAGAGTAAAACCTTGTCTGCAGAGCAGGTCTGTTAATTTGAGACTGAGCATTATTTTATCACTTGGTCAACATAAGAAAAATAAAGAGCTTTTGGTGTAGGTCTGTGGCACCGAATAAACATCCTGAGGTCTAGCTGTTGGGTTCCCTTAGTCAGCAGAAACTGGCAAGGGTTAGGAAGGTCTGAGCATTTTCAGCTCATTTAAGATTTAATTTATGAAATAAACCTTTAGACAGACATTTAAACAAGCAGCAAGCTGCAGGGGAAAAAAATGGTTTCTCACGCAGCAATGCAGCTGACAGTGAGTTAAGGTCTGTTTGCAAAAAGCTTTTTAAATTTGGAGAAAAAAAGTGTGCTATAGAAAAAAAAAAAGAAAGGAAAAGGTAACAGAAAATAATAATAATAAAAAAGAAATGCCACAAGGTATGTCTTTATATGAAGATCCAGTAATATTTTGTAAGAAGATGCGATTTGGTCAAATATAAAAATGTCAAAGCGTAAAGCAAGAGATGGATTGTTAGCCACCTTATCCCAGCCTCTACTGTTCTTCCTCTCTTTGCAAGCAGAGCCATAATTTATCTATTCATAAAATGCATGTGCAAATATTTTGGACACCTCAGGGGTACATTAAGAGGCTGAATTAGTGTTCTTCATTAGTATCCCAAATTGCTGTATGCATTCTGTTGTTTAGACTAGCTGAGAAATACAAAAGTCTAAATGGGACTGTGGTGTGAGTGAAGAAGGACAATAGGTCTGATCGAGATAAATTACTCTGAGAAAAAGAAAATTACAGGAGAATTTAGTACCGAGGGCAAAAATATCAGCATCTCCTACAGCAGAGACCGTGCTCAAATTAGAAATCGGCTGCCACCATGTCCCATGGTAAATTGTGGGAAAGCTCACCTTATAAATAATCCACAATGGTGAGATTAGATGTATAATGATAGAGGTAGGTATCGGGAGAAATAAGACGGGTTTGGTGGTTAGACAATAGCTGCAGCTATGAACCCCTCCTTGTTTTATTGGTTGAACACTGTCCTCTGCAGATGACATTATTAACTGTGTCACTGCTGAGAAAGCATTATCTTGGTCTCACTACAAGTGTTTTCCTCTGGAGTAATGTATCGGAGTCTCAAGGAACTTTGATGTCGAACACTGGGAAGGTCTGAACAGAGTTGTAAGGCCACAGGGGGCTAAGCATTTTTGTTAGCTTTCATGTGGTCCACATCAGAAGATGCCATGATAGCAAAGAACATAAATGCCTGAAGCTGTAAATGCTCAGGACGTCTCAGCTGTGGAATCATGGTCATCAACACTCAGGTGTCTGGCAAGCCCAGATGGCTACAAACATCTACATCAAAAATGTGTTGCTGACACCACCTGATGAGGGCAGTTACTGATTGTAGTCTGATAGCTACAAGTAGAAACTTACATTTGGTATCCATTACCCTCAGTGCTAACCAGGAACAGAAGTCACACAACTGGGAAGCTGGCAGTGATAAATTTACAACCTTGACAAAGAGAGAAATATGAAGATGAAGCTAATCGTTTCCATCTCTCTCAGTCCAGAGGCAGTCATCCTGGTGTTGAAATAATATCTTTCTACCTTTCTCAGGATGAAATAGCTAAAATTCATTTTATCAGGTGAGAGAGGGGAAAATGTGACACACATACTGCCTGCTCATAGGACTGTCATGCTGTGGAGCCCCATCTGCCCTTCCCAACACATGTGAGTAAATTACCCCATTTCTTTGCTGGTACTCTGGTTGTGGGCTGCAAGTCAGTCTTGCCTTCTCATGTAATCAGAGCAGTAAACTGCTTTCAGCTCTGTCAGACACCCAAACCTTCCCCATGTCTCTCAGCTGTAGGACTTTACGAATTGCACCAAGCAGCGAGTGCTTTGAGCTCGTACCCATTTCCTCTAGGAACCTAGAGGAGCCTAGAACTGGTGAGAACTCAGTCGTCATGCCTGCTTTGCTGTGTTTTTGCTGTGCAAGATGTCTCTCTTCTCTTCTAAAGGTATTTTTACACAATTATTTTATGAATTCCTGTTTTTGAGTTCAGCCCTGCTGTTTCATGAATTAGTCCTTTTGTAGTTTCCAATATTAGAAGGATTTTGCTGAAGAAAACATGAAAGCGATCTATTAAGTTCTGAGAGTGGGCTTTCTTGTCTGTTGTGGGTTTGTTATTTTTATGGTGAACTAGAAAGGTTTTCTGTTCTAACTATGTTTCCTGGGGTCTTGCCTAGATCCAACCTGAGTGTCAGGGAAATAAACTGAGAAGAGGGCAATGCAGATTACCTTTAAGCACCTGTATGGTTATCTAAGGACTTACTGCTTGTCTTGCAAAGTCATTTCTGTAGCAGCAGTTCGCAGTCTGCATCCTGCAACTGCTTCCTTCCTTGCTTCTATGGCTTTGTCCTGCTCTGTGAAGGGTCAATTACTAGAAGTAAATTTACAATGTAGAGTTGTAAACTTGCAGTGTAGGGTCTGTGTAGGACAAACTTCCCTGGTGATCTCCGCTTGCTAGCACCAGCTGGGGTCCTGGGGAAGGGGGAGTTTGCTGGAGGGGTTGTTTTGCTGGACTCTGAAGGTGGAGATGTGTAGCGACCCTGGGAGGTAGGGCGTGATGTGATCTTTACAAGAAGATCATCACCAGACAGTAAATGAATGAAATTCACATCTACCTAAGTTTGAATCCCTAATATTTGTTTCTACACCTGTCTGCACATAAATCACTCAGGTGATGCTGCCGACAGGTCCTGTAGCAAAATTTAATAATGAAAGCATATGTTTTCTTAAGCTAATTATCTCTGCCACCCTTGAAATTCAGATTAAATTTCTGCTTCCAAAGAGGGATGTTTTAAATGTAGGTTTTTAGTGTTTGTGTGTTTTCTGGTTCTGTCCATTTTCTGTAAGCATAGCTTCTAATGAAGCCTCTCTTTTGAGGCAAAAGCAAGGGTCACGGTGCTTATAGATAGTCAAATAAAAGGACTGTAGCTTAAGACGTATGTGATATGCAAACTTGCTGAGAGGCAGGGAGAGAACTTGTAAACACAGCTGCCCATATGTTGTATCTTGAGCACTTTAAAAAGGAAGTTGATTATTTCTCCCCTCGCTGTCTGACAACACTTGCAAAGGTTCATGATTTTTCACTGATAAAGCTCCAGCAACTTTTTTTCTTTTTATTTTTTTGTGAAAATAGAGAATAAAGGCGCATCCGAGACAGCAGTTCACACGATAGATGAGCTCCCAGGGGGCTTAGTTTCTTAGGGTTGGCAGATGATAAAGGAAGCAGCTTGTTTTGATGAAAGAATTTGGGGAGTCTGAATGAATAATGACAACAAGTATGTATAGAAACAGGAATATTTTTCTCTGTGTTTTTGACCATGCATGAGTTTCTTAAAGCTTGTCATCGAGATAAGTAGTTTGAAACTATATTAATGATTAAAGTGAAAGGAGGCTGTGGGAGGCAGAAGAGGAAGAAAAAGGAAATTCATACAGTGCTGTGGGTGGCTTTTTTCTTTTTGAGAGCTTCACGAAACATAAAGGTGATAAATACAGGGTAAGGCCAGAGCAGTTGAAAGATCCTGACTGGAGGAGGAAAACATGGGTTAGCATTTGCGAAACATCTGCAGAGCTCGGGTGGGAGAGTAGGAGCGTACAGCCCATCCGGATGGTGAGGGGGAAAATCTGTGTTGATTTGGAGCCTATAGCCATGTAAAATGGGACCGAGAATTAGGCCCTGAGTATTGGAATAAAAGGAGCCATAACTGAAAGAAAAGTGCTATGAAGAAACAGTTAGTGAAGGCAGCTCAGGATGGAACGGTGAAGTAATGAGGAAGAAAGTGGAGGCAGATAATAGGCAAGTTGGGGACTGAGAAATAAAAAATAAAATAAAATAAAAAAAAAAGAGAGAGAGAGAACTTGGGTCAAATAAAATCTTGATTTCTTTCATGGGGTGAATCAGAAAGGACTGTCTTTCCCTTCTTTAAACCACTTGGCATTAGGAGAACTCAATAAGCAACTCCTGTTCTTCTCCAGTGCGAAAAGGAAGAGAATCAAGCCTGTTATAACTAATCTATTTGATGATTATTATTTTTTTAAATATGTCTTGTTTTCCTCACAGATTTTCTTTGTGGGCTTGAACAAAACCAAGAGAAGTCAAGATTACTGATGTCAGGATTGCACTGAAAGAAATAGGAAATAGCAGTTTGATGCAATTCCTACCTTTAATTGTGTAGAAATCAGCATTGCATTTGGTTTATTGTGATGCTATCCTTTTTAATGTTAATTGTGCATGATTTGACCCATTTACTGTGATTTTTTTCATATTCAGTCTTTTCTCTGCATTGCTCCCCAGATTCTCTTCTTTCTTGCTTAATGAAACAGTACCAGCTTGTATTGGTGGTTAAACAGTATCAGAAGCTAGATATCATCTTTAACCTTATTTTCTATTCCTAAGTGTAATTTTAACAATTAACCTTTTTGTGCAATGAAAAGAAAGTAATGCAGAAGAAGTGACATTAAGAGAAATACCGTGCTGTTATTAAAATTGCTATCAGGATAAATTAGTATCTTCACAGATAATTGCTTTCATCTTTTGAGCCTCCTCATGCTAGAGAGCAAACCCTCGCCTCCCCCATGCAATGGAAATATTTTTCATTAACTCTTTGAGGGGGGAGGAAGAAGGTACCAGTAGGAATGTCAGTGCCTCTGTACCATGGTCTACCATGTAGCGTTATCTACCAAGTACCAACATCTCATCTGAAGGCAATTAAACTAAAGCGTATGCCAGTGTGAAAACTACAAACAGCAGTTTTTTAATGATCTCTTGGTGGGCTTGTCTTGAACACACACACACACACACGTGAGTCTTGCCCTGGTGAGGTCAGGTTTTAGTTCTGCAGTAGAGCAGTATTTAAAACAGCTTTGTTTCAGCTCTAAAATCAGGTTTCAAAGCTGCTGTTCATGGAGATGAAGGAAGCAAACTGCATGAGCACAGTATAACGCTTGTAACAAACATGTCAATACTTAGTTCGTAATCCTGTCTGTAGGCTCTTCCTAAACACTCGAGGGCAGTGTGCTTGAGTGTAGAGCCAGGGCAAATAAGCACGCTGTGCACTGCTTCACTGCAGTTCTGCTGGGAGTGGAAGTGATCCAAATCAGCACCACGACAAAGGCTTTGTAGCTTCTGAAGAAAAGTACTGATGTACAAGAAACAGCAATATCATCAAAATACAGAGGTACTGGGACTAGTAAACTGCTGATCAAGATGTGAGGAGGGAAGAAGAGGGGATTGTTGTACTTCAAGTGAGCCTTTAGAAGAATTGAGAGGTGGGGAGAAAATCCCCATTTTTGAGCCCTGTGGCCTCTGAATAAATTTCAGGAGAGGTTTCTGAACAAGAGCACTGTGAGGCATGGCTGGCTTAAATAACCTGCAGATAAGGGACTCCTTCAGCCTGTCCTGCTTTTGCTTGAGCAAATGCTGCTTTGGTGCCCTGCTGGGATGCGGATTACTGGTTAAGACGATCTCTTGGCTGGCTTGGTTCAGTGCTAGGACATGTTTATAGCAATTCCCGATGATATAAGCTGCTTAAAGGGATTGAGAGAAACAAACAAGTGGTGTATATAGTCAATCTGGGAATAAACCCTGAAGATGAGGGTTGATGGGGACTCATACACTTGGAATTAGGAGTTGTCCCAGCTGTCCTAGAATGGGACCCTATGCCACAATATTGCAAAATACCACCTGAGGAGATAACCCTTTCATTGGCCTGACGGTGCCAGGTTTGTCCACTAAAGGGCATTGAAGAAGGCTTGCTGAATACACCTGGGACTGAAACCTCAAACCTAGTAACAGAATGTGCTACGCAAATGCTCATTATGTGAGTTTAGAGATTCCACTGAATTTAAGGCCAGGAGGGACTAATAGTATCAGCTACTCAGACTTTCTGCTTTATATATGCCATAGAAACTTCACCTAGCAATTCCTGTGTGAGGCTCATCATTTCTAATTAAGCTAGAGTACAATCTTCAGAAGGTTAAATGGATTCAGATATTTAATGTGATGAAGAATCCAGATCCACCACTTGTTAAATTTAACAGGGAAGATAATTTACCTATATAACAAATGGGTATACATTTGTTTAAATTTGTCACATCTTTTCCTGATGCTTCAGCCTTCATAAGGAGAAGCCACCTGAAGTGCCGAAGGAGTTGCTCTGCCTCTGCCGAACCTCCCAAGATGTGCTTGGACGTAATGTCACCTGTAGCTGGATGCAGTTGAGCGGAGAGCTTTCCCAGAGCCTCTCATACTCCCTGCATACAAACCTGCTCTGCAGGTGCTTGCAGGATTAGCCAGCCAGCTGATTTTTCTATTCCTGTGTGGGCTGTCTTTGAGCACAGCGAGGCTTGGCTCTAATGGTGCTTGTGGAGATGGTACTTGATCCATTATGACAATACAAGTATTGACAGTCTTATTATTAGGCATGCTTATAAACAAGTATGCCTTGTGTTTCAAAACTTGGCTTAGTTCACAGCTGAACAGATTAGCTGAACAGCAATATCACAAAAAAGCAGCCCTGTAAGTTGACAAAACTTAAATCAAGTAGATGTGTGAAAATGGCAGAGCATTATGTCTGATATTACTTCCTACTGAGTAGGAATTTTCAGTGAATTAATGGTACATTTGGATTTTCTATGTATACAAAATGTTGAACACTCTAGCTAAAGCCTGCCGGTGTCTGGGTGTGGCTGTTAAGTTCTTACCTTTGGGTATCAAAAAGGGTCTACTTCAAGCCCTTTTTCAGAGCTGCTTACCACTGTTGTCATGGAAGGAGATCACTGAGTCCCACTGACTTCATGCAGCAGATTTTAAACTCTCCTGATCAGTATAGTTTCCATGCCAGGGTCAGTAGTGTTTTGCGTAGTTAATTCTGCACATCTTCTGCCTTCATTCTCTGAAACTTCTTAGCTTGAAGTCACAGATATCTTCAATATCTGAATTATTTGTGAAGAAAAAGATTAAATTCAAAATGCATTTTAGGCATAAGGGGCCTGAAAACATTCAGAAATGTCAGAACAATGAAAGAGATGCATACTAACAAGACTTGAATTCCTTTAAAATCTGGATCTAAATCTTTTCTCTAAACTAACTGCGAAGTGTCAGACTGGAACACGTTACTGTGAGGTGTGAAAATGGAGGATGAGGAGTTCAAAAGGAAGCAGACTCTACTGATCCAGGAACATCGCAGGGTTATCCTTGTTTTCACAAAAGCTTTCATTTACAGGGGGCTGTTAAGTGATAATGAGTTTTTTGTTCTTTATTATGATATTTTCATCTCTTTAAAATGGTGAAAGATTTTTTTACAACAATGAAGTTGAGGTCCCATTACAGCAATTTGGGGCTTGCCAGTCATGCTCCCACCATAACTGCCCTACGACCAAGCTGAGTGCTTTGCTGTATTCTGCAGCTCTTGTGTCAAAGTTCAGATCACCGAGTGCACTTGTAGCCCAAGTTTTCCACATGGTAGTAAGGTTTTGCATCTGGTCTCTGTTTCTTGTAGTGAAGTAATATTTGCTAGGTCTTTAGAAGATTGCAGAAAAGCATAACAGCTTTGATAGATAGCTCCATCTCTCCTGTAAATTAAAGCTTTATTTATCAATAGGATGGCACTCATTCAGCGTGCACAGGTAAATGCTGTGTGTTCTGAAAACCAAAGTTAAGCATCTGACAAGATATATGGCATGTAATTTGCTCCCCCAAATTTTATATGTTTTATCCAAACAGTTGCATAGTATTCCTAATATCTACATGAATTATATTGACTGAACAAGATGAGCTTTTGTTGGTGATTAGGAGGACCCCATACTATGTGTTTTCCTTACCCTGCTAGATAAAGAGAAATTGGAGTGAGGGTTACTAACGTTACCGCTGTGTGTGTTAATTTAATAGAAGGAAGAAGCACAGTCACTCAGGCAACAATATATAATAGCCAGTAAGATTGTAATAAACACATCACCCTGTTAGACATACATGGAAGAAAATGTGCAGATAACAATGCAGTGGGTGGATCTTTCACGGGCTGCTGAATTTTTTGTCATAGCGATTTGAAAAATCAATGGCAGACAAAAGGAAACAGGTGAGCAAGGGATCATCACCAAATGATCAACGCGTGTACGAGCATGCTGCAGCTGGGCTGTGGGGCCTTTTTATAGGGCAGATACAATGATACAGGAATGTGGGGAGGTTTGGAAGGGGCCAGCCTGTGCTGTGTGTGCCCTGCTTGTGTGCAGCTAGCTGGCTTTTGGGGACATGTGGGAGTTTGGGGAAGTATGGCATGTCCTACGGTATTTAGCCATGAGCTTTGTGTGGCCCCAGGCACCCCGCCTGTGTCAGCTCTCACAGCAGGAGCCTGCAGGCTGTGCGCTCTGCTGCTGCAGGCGAGGGCAATGCAGCTTCCTCTGCTGCATGGGGCATGCTGACTGCCTTGCAGCACATGGAGATGTTCTGCTTGTAGCTCAGCTTGGGGTGGGAAAGCAGCAAACTTGGCCATCACTATCCTGGTAGCTTGTGGTCCCCTTAGCTCTTATGGGAGGAGAAGGTGGATTACTTGCGTGTTAGGAGTGCAAGAGATTTTGGAGAAAGGGAATGGTAAAGACCTAAATGGAGGTGTAGTTCCCCATTTTTAGCACCAGGGCATTTATTTCTAAAGATCCGTATCTCCAGGAGTGTTTGTGCTGGCAAACGCAATCTTCCGTAGAGCATGTCCTGATGGAGACATGGTGACGTGGCTCCTCCAGCACTGCTAATGCGTGTGGTGATTTCTGTGCTCTCTGAACTCATCTTGCAGCTGCTGAAGAAGCAAATCACACTTGGCCTACAGAGAGAGTAGGAGACAGATGTCTGATTGCTAGGTATCTAATATAATTTCAAAGGGTTGGGAAAACACTGTTTTCATAATCTTACTAAGCTTATTGAAGATGAAGACATTTTCTGTCTGTGAATAGCGTATTTTTCTGCACCACCTACTTCAGCCCATGTTATCTATGAATTGTTAAAGGAGTGAAGCCAGTAGGAAGTGCTTAATGTGGGGTCAGTGTGTTGCTGCTTCTTGGCCATAAGAGAGGAGTCTCCCATATTACTGTCTCTTAGGTTTGGAGTGACTTGAGCTATTTCCTACTTTGATATGCAATACTGTATTGATGTGATATTGGCACCGAGGAGATAACTCACAGTGACTTAGGTGGCTTAGATGCAAAAATCCAGCATCACTGCTCTTGCTGGCTGAGAATAAAATCCACCATCTTCTGGCAGAGCAATCATCAGGTGTTTGCACTGCAGCAGTGTAGACATGGCCACTACACTGAACTTTGCCTCTAATGAGAGTGGAAGTGGATTCCTCCAAAACCACTGCTGCTGGGTTGCACCTACACCTGCACCCTGCCCTCTCCTACAAGCCTGGCAGGTTCAGTACCATCCTGTGGGTTTCTGCAGGCTTTACAGCAAAGTGTTGGCCTGGTAAGGAAAATGGTGCCAAATGGGCTGGACGTGATTGTTCTTGCCATTGTTCTGTGTAACTTAATGAAAGAAAAATTCCTCGACAGTTTACATCAGTGTAAGTCTGGATAAGCGCTGGTGTTTACGTATCTTGGTCTATGCTGTGCTCTGCCAAGGAGGGGAGGAGGCAATGTTATTTTAAACTACCAGGTGTCTAATTTCAGTGAAGAAAAAATTCTAGAGGTAAATTCTTGATGCTGCCTCAGAGCAGGTACGTGAGTGACAACCATGTGCCATGCACCAAGCTGCTGCGGGCTCAGACGTCTCACGTAACAACAAACGGATGTGGCATCCAGTCCCCAGTGAAGGGACCTGCACCAAATCCATGTTGTCACCTCAGACAAATGCCCAAGAGGTCTGTTCCTTTTTGCATGGCATGCTGGTAAGATCTCACTGCACTGTGTTCAATTAGCACGTAGAAGGATTTCTGTTACTGGGTCTAAGCAGCTGTGGAAAGGTGCGTCCAGATCCTCAGAATGCTTAGACACAACCTCCATCTAATTGTAAATGTTCAAGGGCAAAAAACAAAAGCTGAAGATAGGAAGAAGCAAGCTGCTGTAGTAGTCTACAAAATAAAATTCAGAGAAAAACGGGGGGCGGGACACCGAGTATTGGCTAAAGAAAAAGCAGAAGGGAGCAGTGTGCTTTTCCAAAAATCCCCACTATGTTATTCTAGTCATTAGAAAAAGATAAATAAAACAAAACTAGTGCTTTGAGTAAAGTTATTTTTTATTATGTCCACAAATAGTTGTATTGTATCCAACAATGAGTTCAAGGGGGACCAGTTTGCTATGAAGCAGCCAGCAGTGCATCAGTATCCTTCCTGGTAAAGCCTTTAGTTTCTTTCCTGGTATGCAGAAAGGTGATTCTTTTCTCAATGTAGGTAAAGTGTGTCATCCATACAAATCACACCGATGCATCTTTGCTAAGCAACACTTAACTTTCCCATGTCGTCCTCCTTTTGCTTGGTACCTCTTACAAATGTTTTTATTTTGTCTCTGAAAGCACAGATCATTATATGCCATTTCTTAGATGTTGATACAAGAGCATCACTGTCAGTTTTATATATTAGAATCAGTGAAATATTTTAGTATCCAGATACATCTGTGTTTTTACTGGTGCTGCTCTTCTGGACTCAATTGTTGGACTTCAAGAGAAAAGATTTTTAATGTTCCTGGCAGCGTTAGACTGACAAATTCAGCTAAAAGAATGGCCTGTCATTTGATTTATCTACTGAGGAGATGCAGAGCTTCTCAAAAAGCAGAGAAATCTGCTAACCAGGCTATGAGATTCTCTCATAAACGGGGTTATAACTTCCAACTTTATTATAAGAGGGAAATTATTTGGCCTCGTTTGTTATGTTTTCTATTTTATGTAGTCTTACTAAAACAGAAAACAATCAAATGGCAAAAGCATTGGAAAAAGGATTTAACTTCCTAATTGTGACTTAAATTGTGTAAGTTAATGGATTTCAGTATGCATTTTAAGGCTGTTGTCGTTCTGAAGCCAAGCACAAACTATTTAAAAAATCTATTAGTCACCTGTTGTATTTGCCAATCATTCAGCTAAAGCAGTTTTTGGTCACTGAAATGTTTAGCTATGCTTGCCTTTTTTCAGAAGCAGTAGGAGCGGTCCATCTCCACAGCAAAGACCTGGTATATTAGCTCAGATTATAAGGCTTACGTTCTCTGCATGCCTCAACTTAAATACGAGACATTCTGAAGTTTCATGTCATCATAATCAGTAGCTTCAGAGAAGCACAGTAAAATACTAAAAGAGTGTATGTCATTAGGCAGGTGCATTTGGAAAATATTGTATAGGAAAATACTTTGCTACTCAGTCATTTATACTTCAGTTTATCTTGGAAAATGGCTTTTCAAGAAAGAAAATTGTTTCCACAAAGTAATATTTGACAAGCATCTCTGCCTCTCTATCAAAGACTGTGGAATAAATGATTGTGTAGTTCTATCATTAGTTTTAAATTAATTTGGGTCTATCACGGAGTTGTGGATATGCCATCTAATGATGTGACAGACTTCCATTAAAGTTTAAAAGTTGTCTGTTAATATGGCAGCCTTTTAAATACGTGAACTACAGAAACAGCTTCATATCTCTGTGACAAGTAAATGTTTTCTGTATTTTAAGACCTTCTAGTTTTAATGACATCAAAACCCTTGTAAATACATTACTTTCCAGGCCAAATCACTTATAAGCCTTCTCAGCCTCTTCTTTTTGCTAGAAAATAGTTTGAAGAAGTATTTCTCTTCAAATCAGAAGCATGATGTTTTTATACTCGAATATTTTGTGTATTTTTGTGAGACTGGAGTGTGCCCGTGGCTGGATGGTGGCATGCCCAGCACCTTCTCTATCTGTGAACAGGGAGGGCGGCATTAGCTCCATTCAGTGGTGTTGCTGAGAGTGCTGCTGCTTGGCGAAATTGCAGCAGCAGAAGATAGGATGGAGATGCTCAGAATACCCATTGTGAACACTTACCGTTTTCTTTTTTTCTTCCCCATAAATATTTTTGATTTCTCTGCATAAAATCTTGTGGCAGTTAAGGTTAGGAGAAAAAAAGTCCACCCAAATCTGTAATTACCTCTGTTGTCAACTGTTTGAAGTGCCCAGGATCCCATAGCACAACCATGGCAGGGAAACAATCTGTGAGACAGCACAAATCATGGAGGGAAATGTCCCAATGCTTGCTGGTGCTTCCTTTGGCCATGACTGCTCTTGCTTCCCCATTTTTAGGCACTTTCTGTCACCTTAACAAAGCAATCCATGCTTGCAGGCCTCCTTACTCCTCTGCTAGCACGTTGCTATCCTATCCTGATGCCTCTGCGTATTGAAGGAGCTGTAAGGCTTCTGTTGCAGCTACAAGAAATATAAATGTAAGCCTAATAACAGAGATCTGAATCTAACCCCATTCTTTAAACTAAATTTTGCTCCCCAGGCATCTGGTTCTTCTTCCAGGGGAACGCTGGGCCTGCCCTGTGCACACCCATTCCTGTCTCACTGAACTGTGGGAACAGGGGAAATGTTTTACTTTTTATGTTAGTCAGCTGCCCAAGGCAAAGGTGCTTACCCTGGTGTGCCCTGTGGTAGGGCTGACCCACCAGCTCCCTTCAGGGCCCTTTTGGTCTGGTGACGGCTCCTACGTTACTGTCCTGATACTGAGACCTTTGCACAGGAGAGGACAAGGATCTGAAGAATCCTATTTTTGAACCCAATAAGCATGCAGACTTCCACTGTCTCGTTTTGAGGATGTTTTTGTTTTTAAGGGTTGGATACCCTGCTTCTGTTTCAGATGTCTGCTACAACTGACAGAAGATGGATATGAAACCCTAGCACCAATCCATATACTATCAAATATCAATTTATTATGACAATGTGCTATTCTGTCTACATGACGTCCTATTAGATATTAATTCGGAACAAAGGAAGGTGACCTGGCAGGACAAAAATAAGCTGATTCAATACAAGCATAGCTGAAAATACAACAATACAATTTACTAAAGCAGAGCCCTCTTATGTGTGTAGTGTATGTAACAATAATAAGGATTAATGTCCAAGGTCTTCGCATTGGAGGCTTTTTCAAGAGAAAATAACTAATGGGCTGCTAATAATTTGTAATGTAACTTCAAATATGCTATTACCTTATCACTACGAAGACTATTTTTTTCTCCACGCACATTAAACCACTTTCAGTAACAAGAATTACACTCCCAATAAACGCTTATCTAAAACCTTTGAAAGGATGAAGGTAACATTTGGGAAGCAAGAAGGCAGCGCGAGACAAAGGCAAGCTCTAATCTGTGCTGTTTGTGTCATCTGATAAGGCTGCCGAGCAGCGTGGCATCCGGGCAGCTGGCACGACGGAGTCTCTTGGTGTGTTGCACCACCAGCTCCCTCTGCACACAGGCACTTACAGTGCCAGGTGGGTGCCACGACTCAGTCCTTTGTCAGTCCTTCATCGTGGCAGGATGGGGCAGAAAATCCAACGAACCTGCTGCTGAACAAGAAACTCTGAATGGGAATTGGGCTCTAAAAAAAACATCGCGATATAATAGTGTTAACTGTACTAATGCAGTCTAGGGTCTGTGGTTTAACTCGCTGCATCTTGCCTCAAAGAAGGACACCTTTGTAGTCTGAATAAAGCCTTCCTCGTTCAGCAGCTGAGTTAATCCTATGGGCCAGTCTTGCAATGAAGCTGTAATTGGGAGTTCATGGTATCAGAGGAAGTTGGGAAAATAATTGCCATCCCCAGCCTGGCTTTAGAGAGACATGATGTGATGCTGAACCGTTTTGAGTCCAATGAAATATTGAAGAGGGTAATCTGTTTAAAGCGCAGGATGCTATGCTCTTCCCAGGGTGTGAACGCCTGGGACAGCTCTCCAGCTGGTGGGAGCTGGCAGTGTTGCACTTGCTTCTGCAGAGACGTGCAGGCTTACTGCAGCTGAGCAGGATGCCAGCTTTGTGGCTTGTGTGTGCTTTTCCATGTGCAGAAACAGCTTGTTCTGATTCCAAGTAAGAGTTTAAGTATGGGAGGATATTTGCTCCTTTCCATGACGTTCTTGCTCCTCTGAAGATGAAAAATTACAATGCCACTCATTTCTGTAAGTTAACAGTGTTTCCTGCCTGAGAAGTTTCAGTCTTTCTCTCAATAAACTATTTTGTCCTTTTTGCTTTTCCACTTTCCAGACTTTCTCATTACCCAGCTCCTCATTTTGCTAGCAGTATTTTCATGTGTGTTTCCCAAAAACAAGCAGAGAAGGGTGGGCTCCTGCATCAGGAGCAGCGCTGGGGCCCCAAGGCTCGCTCAGCACCGGCTCCCCCATGCAGAGAGCAAGCCCGGCCAGGATCAGGCTCCTCTGCCCACCTTCCAGTGTGGAGCCTTGCTAAATATCTTCAAAGTTGCTAAGCAGGATGCACTGACCAGAGGAAGATCAATTAACTGCCCTGGTCCCGCTTAAATATGAGCTGCTTTCTGCTGTTCTTTTAAACTTGCACACTGGATCCAGCTCAAAACTACTTGCTTAAAGATATAACAAGGAGAGAAGGGGGGGATGGAGGGAGAGAAGGTTATCATCTCCCTGCAGGTAGGTGGATGCTGACTGTATTCAGTGATTTGATGTGTGACACTGCTACAGTTGCTAGACCCCCTGCAGTAAATAGATTGTCTGCTGCCTGCTTGCTGTTTTTCCACCTTGTCTCCTTTCTTAGGTTTTCATCTGCTGTATTGTCAATGGCAGCCTCCTCCGTGACATACTAGGAGACGGAAAGCTAATAACTTTCTCAGCCAATATATCTTGGCTATCTAACAGAGAACCCCTTTCATTTCGCTTATCAGTAGTGGAAGCCACCAGTTGTCTTTGGAAACACTCAGATCTAATGTATTTATACACACCTGCCATTTATTGATAAATAACGAAGCTGTAAATATCAGCAACATTTTAAGCACTATTTCCCCCTTGCTATTATCATTACTTTTGGCAACCCATACACTTTTCAGCAGATGAGCTGGTCTTGTGTTATGTTAGGGGAGCAGCACAACCCTTTGCTAACTGAAAACCAAAATAAATAAAAACAGATGAAACAAGGAAAGTTTATCAAGGGCTTTTCTCGTATTAGAGAGGGGTGAAGCATCTAGGACTTAATGACTAGCTGAAAGCTTTACACTGGTTTTTGAATGGAGTTAGGACAGTTTAACTATGTTCCATGGTTTTTGACACTGCTTGAGAGATGGGGTAAAAAGTATTGTTAATTATGAGGGTTTTCAGGAAGGCATGAACTTGACATGAACTTATCATTCTTCCTTTTGGACTTTTGATCCTAGAACTAGGAGGGAATGGACCCCTTGAAAATTGTACTGAGATTCAGAAAACTTTCAGCCATACGGGTACAACTATAATCCAGTAAAATCTAAGATTTAGAACTAGCTATTAAAATTTAAGTAGTGTACTACTTGAGCATTATTAAATGCATTGTTGAGCCCTCTTTTATGCTCTGCAATGTTACAGCATAAGGCATTTAGGAAAGGCCATTAAAAAGTCTCAGGCTCTGATGCCAGATATTAGAGAGCACTGCAAGTAAAAACAGTTGCAGAATCTCTCTCCCTCCTAGCTTTGTAATTCAATGCTGTTTGCCATCATGTTCTGAACTATAAGGGAAAATGTCTTATTTGACTCTCAAAACAGTGTGCTGAACTTATTCCTAGCAAATCCATGGGGCTACTGGATAGTTAGGCTGATTTCTCCAATCCATCTCCTCCCCTCCTCTCTCTCCAGAGGGAAAGTGAGCTAGCTTACCTGTCAACCCACTCTCACAAAGGAAACGTTTGGAAAATGTTCGTACTCAACTCACGCTTGAAATTCAGTACCACAGGAGCTACACTATGTCTGTCACTGTTTCTTTTCACCTGCATCGCTTTCAGATCCTTTCATATACGTCAGATGACTTTTATACATTTCAAAATTGTACACAAATGTTGCTAAAGCTACGCCACAGAGGCAGAAGTTGTTCTTGTGCGTGTTTTAGAGGTCACTTACTGCAGCAGCATTAAGTTAAACTTCCAGGGGTGATTATGGGAGGTGAAGAAAAAACAGCTAAGTCTTCAGGACGGAGCTTGGGAAATAACTATGTATTGATGTTGTCGCTTTCACACACTAAGCTAATGTGGACTAATACCTCCTGAAAGTCCAGCATAATTAAAACAGTGTGTAAACCCTCTATCTGTCCTCAGCTGGTTGAGTTGAAGTGGACCTCCTGTGAGCCTGGCATTGTTTGTGTGGCCCAGCTCTTAGCAAGAAGGCACAAATGAATCCATCCAAGGATCCCCTCAGCAGACGATGCTGGGGTAGCACGGCCCCCTGAGCCCTTGCAGAGGGAACACTGCTGCTCCCCTCTGGCACAGAGGGGAGACTAAAGCTTGACAGCTTGCTACCGTCAGAAAGACACAATAAACCAGTTACCAGGGAGATGCAGACCCTGAGCCTCTGCTGAAAAACAGTTTTCACTTGGTGCTATTTCCAGTGTTGGAAATGCAAAGGTCTGTTTTGTGTGTTTTATGCAAAGCAGGTTGAAATCAACATCACACTTCATTTGGCTCCCAGCAGTTGAACAGAGAAAACATATAGAACTAGAAACATATTTATTTCAGAGTACTTTCTGGAGGGGAAAATCAAGCACCTGAGCCAAGCTGCTGGTTTGGGCACCGAGTAGGCTGAGGATGAGAAAGCCACTACCTGTTTCAGGCTGAAACTGTTGGGGTAACTGCTTGATGTAACTCCATGCTAAAGCCCTCAGCCCCCTGCTGGGGTAGAAAAGGGATGTTCTCCTTCCTCCTAGCCACGAAGAGGCTGCCACGGGTGTGTGGCCACCCAGCCCTCTGGGCAGTACCAGCTCATCCTTGGAGCTCAGGGAGAAGGATAGAAACAGAAGGGACTTCTCTGGTTTCTTAACTTTAGAAGGTTAGTTTTGAATGTCATTAATGGCAATGGTTAGCAACGTTATGGGAGCTTCTGGCTCTAAACTACACGTTTGCGTTTTGCATCCTGTGTAACTCTATTTTATAGGAAAAGGGCTTTTGTCCTGCTTGAGGCTGAAAGCTCCCGCCCTGGAGATTTCTGCTAGGTACAAATTTTACAGTCTGTAGGGTTCTTGCTATTGCTGTATGAGTATGTGATACCCCATGAAAACCCACGCCGCTGCTTGCAGCCAGCGCTACCTGTGCAGTGCTCTGTGATAAGAGCCAGATAGCCCAGGATCACGTCTGACAGAGGTTGTGGGCCTGGAGCTGTTCTGCTCCAGCATCAGCCCCGTTCTTGCTCCTATCCCTGTATTTTTACAGCTGACTTCACATTTACTCAGTGAGGTTGCAAGGAGACACCTTCCCTCTGAAAAGCATCTGTCACCAAGCTTTGTGCCTCCACACGCCGCAGGTTCTTTCAGTGTTTTCTTGGTGAAATGTATATGATTTCTGATAGCCCCTGTACCAATGGTGGCTTCCTATCTCCTGTTTGTCTTCCAGAGACAAACAACATCAGCTGCACCAGTCCTTTCACCTTTCCCTGTGGCATTAGTTTATTTGAAAGTCGGCTCTGTGTGGAGCGTGCTGTAAATTACTGCGCGTGATGTGTTTGTATCCAGGCACAGAACAAAATACTGAGCGCAGAAGGCAGGTGGCAGGCTGCTGGTGCTTAATTTCACTGTCTGGCGTTTTCATTGCATGAGAAGTTTCATCCTTGGGTTTATAAAGACATTGAGAGTTTCAGGTGATGAAAATCAATCATTAAACAGAACTTGTTTGACTCTGACAGATGACTTCTCCTTTTTTTTCCAAGCATCTTTTATCACCTGGGTCCATATGAGAAGCACGGGGCTCTCCCCTGCCAGCCCTATTCCTGTGCCCCTTCCCCCATCCTGGAAGGGGTGGCTGCGTCTCAGTTGTCTGCAGCACGGCCGACCTCTGGCCAGTCCAGGTCCTTGCCCAAACCTCCCATCCACAGGGCAAAAGCCCCTTGGTGCAGTGCAAGCTTTCTCAGCTTTGAAGTTCAGAGCATGTGTTGTCCTTTCTGTTCCATGCAGCTGTGGCTGTTCAGCCATCAATGCACCTGTTGGCTGCCGTGAGAAGACGAGCAGTTGTGACTAGCACAGCTCGCTTAAACCTGTGATGATGCCGAAATTCTTCCTTTTGCTCTTACTGTCTCCTCCAGCTGAGCTCCCCTCAGAGTGCTGGTACTGCATTGTGCTCCAACCCTCTCGCACATCTGGCAGAGTAGTCACAAACCTGCTGCCAAATTGTAAAATTATCCTTTCCTCTCTTGACTGCCTCAAATAAGCTACCATCTTACGGGATAAGTAACTCCCTACCCACAGCTTGTCAGCTTGCCGTGGTGCCTTACCAGCAAATAATCTTAACGCAAAGCAATCGTTACAAATGGGACCTGTAGATTATTTTCACAGTGAAAATCATTAGCAAGGATAATTAACTAAGACTGTGGTGATGAATAGCGCTGCACTACTGATCAGTGTAATAAAGAACAGAAGCCACTAATTACAGATAGCAAGCCTTGAAGCCAATGAGAAATTTAATTTAACGTTGCTACACAGACTCCACACAGTCTAATGTAACTTTGCAATTATCATAATAAAATCTTGCCACAGATGATGCTTCTGGGAATGTTCCAGGTACAAGGATGTGTGTCCATCAGGGTAAAATGGTTTGTGATCTATCAATTACAGCATCTTGAGAGAACAGGTTAAAGACCCCGAGTCTGAGCAGGCACAGCGCTTCTGCATCCCTCAGACAAGTCCCGAGCTCAGGTCCACTTCCACAAGCTCCAAAGGTCCTGGCATTTCTGAAGTTTTCAAAGCAGAACCCTAATGTTGTTGTTAGAGATCTCAGAGGTGTGTTTTTTACTTAAAGGCATCTCAAAATGTCTAGTTCAGTGTTTCAAAGCACCTTTTTTGCTTGACGTTTGTCATGCTCCATCATATTAAAATGATGAATCCTGGGCAAGAGGAAGCGATGGGGAACAACCTTGTTATCCCCACACACGTACACAGCAAACAATGTTAGACATCTTCTAGGAAATGGTCTTCAGCTGCAGCATTCTGTATTTCAACCTCTGAATGCGGCTGTGTGAATTAAATGCTTCTGTTGATAACCAGGGCTATGACATGATTTCCAGAAATGGAGGCAAGCCCTCTCTCCTCTCAGCTCTCAGCCTTCGTTTCACATGCACTTGGGGAGCATGCTGAGTGAAGAAGAAACCAGTGGGGCTCCGTGTTTTTTGCATCTATTTGTACAGGCTTTCCAAAGTTATTTTTAAATGTACTGCATGTTATCTTTGATTGCCAACTGCGATGTTTATGAATGGTGTCAGGATATGGGCTGGCTTGTGTGAAGATGAGCTTTGCTTTACTGAACGTGGGATGAGGAGCCTACGTTAGTTAGGTGGAGGTGGAGTGATTGGGATTTTTTGATAGCATAGGTTTTTTGACAGGAGTATCAATTGCTCTGAGGTTGCCAAAGTTCTCCTATCTGGTAAGACTGAAAGGAGAAAGGAGGTAGAGAGAATCTTCAAAATGTTTAAAGGCTTGCTGAAAACAGGTAGGTAAGTCTCCATGTCAGTCTCTGTTGGATAAGTATTAATATGCTGAAATTAGATTTAAGGAAACCTATCAATTTGAAAGCTTGTAGTATAGTAATTTGAAAAGATATCAGTTCAGAAGACTTGTAGAGGAAGCTCTTAAAGATGTTTAGGTTGTTAGGAGTTGTCTGGCTGAAAATGTTCCTCCCCTGAGGCAGAGGAATGGAGCAATAGGCCCTTCTAAGCCTATTTTGGATATTTTCCTGTAGTTATTGCTCAGATGACCAGTAACCCTGGCTGCACCTGCCATGCAAAGCTTCAGTGTGTTTCAGTTGCATTTCCATTCCCCCAGTCTCTAAATTAGCTTGGAATAATTGTAATCCTGAAGACACCAAAAATCTTGAAATACAAGTGACAGCAGAATTGAGGTAAGTTCAATTAAAATAAAAATGCAAGAAATCTTCCCTGGCCAGAAGGAAGTGGGGAGTTCCCTTGGGTTGTGGCCAGTTGATGCCTGACTCTCGTGCCCCATGAGCGTGCCTCTGTTTGCTCTGAACATTGTGATTTTGTGCACTTCAGCGCAGAGGTGAGGAGTCAGGGCTCAGGAGCTTTCTGTCACTGTTTTTTTTCAGAGCCCAGTGCACAGGAACTAAACCTGCAATGGCCCCAACCTGATCCTGAGGATCAGGCACAAATCCAGGGTCACAACGGTACCTCACCACCAGTGTTTGCTTCCTTCTTGAATCCATACAGCGAGTCAGCCCTGGCTAGGTTAGTACAGGCAGGGAATTAGCAAGGTGCCTGACACGTATCCCGGTTTCATATATTCAGTATGATTTCATTATATTCATAATTTCACTATGATCTTAGTTTCTGCTGGTTTCCACTTGCAGTGGCAGTTTTGGAAAGGCAATTTCAAGACGAAATAAAAATAGAAAGCTTTTTTTTTAAAAAAAGCACTTTATTGAAAACTGATCTTTTAATTAAACTCCCAGAATTCGTTTGAGTGTGAGTTAGTGTGACCAGTAGAGAAAAGGGATAGATTGATTAAGCTATTACCATTGACATCACATGATATTAAAGCAATAATACAAATGAGTTTAGCACTTGTTAGAACATGATGAGAGCAAAAGGTTGTGGTCTACTGAGATGGAGAATGAGTCATAATCAAATGGAAAATCACAACACAGAAGTAGGCTAGTCCCTACTGAATTTCAGGTGTCAGGCAGTGCTCATGTTTACAAAACTTACTCCTACTACTCTTCATTTTGGTACTTGGTACTTGTATGGCAGGAAAATTATAGGCGATGCTTTAAATATAAAGTTGGTGCTTCCCTGTCCCAGATTGCTGACACGAACTGGGAAGTAATATTACCTGATAATACTAATGGTGGTAATATTAATGATAATAGGAAAGGGATCAAGACTCATTCTTTACTACTAATATTGGTCAAAAAATAAAATAAAATAAAATAAAATCACAGACTAAAACTTCTATTTTTATTAATGAAATGATTTTTTTCCAGTAGCTATGTGAAAGCAGAAACTGATCTTTTAAATATTCCATTTATCCAGAACAGATAATTCAAGACACACAGATAAAACAAATTGCTAAGAGAATGCTTATTTTGATATACTTAAACCAACTAATTCCAGCAACATTAATTGCAGTAAAACATGTCACAATCAAGTTGTTTCACTAAAGCAAAACTAACCTGAAGATTTGTCACTTTTTTTTTTTTTTTTTTTTTGGATGGAGACTTTCAGACTTGTTTGCAATACATGACTTCATGAAATGTAAAAGAAAGAGGAATGAGAAAGTGGTTTAGTGTCTGCGGTACTGGCCTGGGTTCTGTCAAGAGCTGTCTCTCTGTTTAATTCAATGTAAACTGGAATGAAGAGTTTTGCGCTGAGTCATGTGGATCTCATGCATCCTCAGGTAATGCCCTGGTCTTAAAACTATTTGTGAATCCCTTCCTGCAATTAGAAAGCTCAAAGTCATGGGTTTGTGTATTTTTATTTGTTTGTTTTTGTTTTGAAATACTATAAATGTCCTGCTTTTATTCCAAAGCAGAATGAAAATGACTTTTTGGAACTTCTCAAGTTGTTACAAAACAAAACTGTCAGGTTTTTTTTCTTCGGGTCTGTAGCTGAAGAGCTTCCTTGATCCTCCTTTGTACATTTCAGTTTATATTTGTATCTGGAACATTCAAAAAAGCATCACAAGTTATAAATGTTGACTATAATGACAAATTTATGTAGCAAATAATGCAAACTGAGACTTTAAACCAATGTCTTTCCTCATGCTTCATAGTATCAATCACCAAATAAAATGTATATCCCAATATGATCTTAGCAGAGGAGCACAGATTAAGTGAATGGAGTAGAGATGAAGTAGCTTACTAATGATGCGTGTCGCAACTTCAGAATTTCTTCCAGTAAAGTTTGTTTTAATAAAATAAGGAAAATGCCTGGAATGATCTTAAAGGAGTTACAGATTTGGTAGGCTGTAGTGCTGTTTCTGTCTCAACAGCTTCTCATGCCCATAATTCTGTGCAAAGGATATGCACATGTTTAGCTGAGGCCTCCATTCTGTTTTAACTTGTACTGCATTTTGATGGGCAGATCTCTAAACACTCTCCTTGTTCAAACTTAGACTGTCATGGTTAAAATGAGTCAAGACCACACACCGCACCGTCATGATATAGCACGCTGTCAGAGCACATGTCACTTTAAAAAGCCATTATCTTAAGCTAGCGCAGCCTGGGGTGTGCTCTCCCAGCTGTCCCAAGACAACCTCTGTGAGCAAGATTAATTAATTCTCCGCTCGCCAGTCCCGGCTGGTGGTGACATTTCCTTTCTGCAAGTCCAGCTTTCAGGTTCTCCCCGTTGCAGCAAGCTGAGTTGGCCTCTGCTGTCCTGCAGCCACAGCTGCTGAGACTGGCCAGTCCAAATGGCTTTCTACTAGAGCTGGAAAGCAAGTTCACTCTGTGTTTGTCTGTGTCAGCCTATATGTACAATACCTTTAACAGCAACCTGTAAACCCCCAGTGGTGGAAGGCAGCCAGGCAGCAAGCGTGGATGCGGTTGTGTCACTCATCTGGTACCAAAATGTTGTTGGGGATATTTGGCTGAGAGATGGGAAAGAATTACAGCAGTTTGAATGAGAAGTGGTTTTAAATAATGTGTGCCTGTGGAAGAACGTGTGCTAGTTCATATGTTCGCATATATCCAGTTCACAAAATGTTCACATACATCCAGCCTATACTGTATTTTCTGAGAAATAGAGTATCATGGGAAATAAGTGAAATGAAGTATTGTTCTCCTCAGTATCTCACTATTTTAACAAGTGCTTCACCAAATTCAGCTGAACAGATAAAGAAATTACTATATCTCTGGAGAATCCATGTTAGGTCTAAGAAAATCTAGGTTATTATGATTTACTATTTAATTTTCTCAAATTCCTTAAAAACTTTGGAAGTGGAAAATGCTGGGGGATTTGTGTGCTGGCTTAAATTGCAATTAGACTCCAGCTGGAGACTGCAAAACACAGCAGAACCCTTGCAGGGAGAGTGTTTGCCTTGGCTTCTATTTGAGACTCCTTAGCAATATCACCTTGTCGCAACAGCTGTTCTGAGAGCTGGGGTTGGTGTGAATTTCTCCTCCGCTGCCTGGCAAGCTGAAAAGTTGTAATACATTTTTGGTTCACTTTAGGTTCAGGTATCGCTAGGAGCAATCTTCATGTTCATCTAAAGGAACGAGATGCTAGGATTGCAAAGCAGAGATTCAGGAACTTATGCAAACTGCTCTCAGTTGGAAGCCTCAACTGGGACTTTATTGCAAAAGCACCAGGCAGTAGAAGATCAGTTGCTAAATTAGCCAGAATAAATGTCCAGAGGTACAAAACTACTGCCAGCCTGCTCCTTCGACAAGATGGGTAGGCTGGCAGTAGGCCTGAGAAAAGGTCTGCGTAAACAAGAATAAACTCGGTACCTGTGCCATTTCAGCAATTTGCTAATAGGCGATCTTGCTTGGCAGCAAAGCCTGTCATAGCCTCTGGTTCTTCAGCTGAGCTCTTGGAAAGCTAATGTTCTTGGTTAGCAGACGGTAAGCAGAGTGGGCTAGGTGGGTAGCAATGGTTTCTTTGGAAACACAAGTGTCTTTCACAGTGAATGATGGGGAGATCTGAGACTGTTCATTAATAAATGTGGGGGCAACCTGCTGCATCTGCTTGCTCCTCTTTATCCATTTTGTTTCTTGGCAAAGTTCTTGGGAACTTCTTGATGCAGGGATGGTCTCCAGCATGTTTCATGTCCTACTTCCAAACATAGCCTCTAGAAGCTTTCTCAGTTACCCAGATGAAATCTTAAGATCCAGCAAAAATATTCTTAATGACACTATTCACAATAGTCTGCCCAGACATCGAGATCCTTGAGAAGAAGGTAGAAAATGTGGGTCAGGTTTCTTTGTCCTCCCAGGAAGCTCTCTTGGCCTCTCTGTACCTCAGTGTGGGCTGGGAGCTGTGAAGCATCTGCAAATACGCTGAGACCTGCTTAGCTCCTGAGGCAAAGGCTGTGTGTGTGTATGGGATGGAAACTTCCCACCAAAGTTAAGGTTTGCAAAGATGGTTGAAAAAGAAAGCAAGGCATGCTAAGAAAGATGGAAACATCAAGTTAGAAAACTAAATCTAGAGTCTGTTCTCAATTTAAATATAGGCCTGTTGAAGGAGTCTGGTTTCCAGTCACCATTTTTGTTTGAAAAGCTAGATGAAAAACACTTCCATCCTTGCAGAGCATAGCAGTCCATCATGAATTGACGTTTGCTGCTCTGAGCATCCCTCCTAAGGTGTAACGACAGAGTCTCGCAGCAGGGTGCCTTGAGGCTGATGTGCTGCGATTAACTGGCTGGGCCCTGGGCATCACAATCTGTTTGGTGCAGGGCTCAGATTAAATATCAGCGTGAGTGTAAGAGAAAAGGGAATATTCTTTCCTCTCTGCAAGCCCTGACATCAGTTGTTTTATTCCTGCAAGCACGGATGCGAACAGAACAAATCCTTATGTCTTGGCGCCCACGTACCTTCTATCACTTTCTCTGAGAACCATGCCTCAGTAGCACACCAAAAGCCCCATTTGAGCAAGGGAGACTGTGCAGTTACGTCGCCGGTACAGTAAAGCACAGCCTGTGTTGCCACCATTAGGGTTTCATTTATTGCTGCCTGGCATGAGAGCACAGATAAACCCAGCCGTGGCTCTGGGGTGCAGTCTGCATTTGTTCTCACCTTGCGCTCTTCCTTGGCAAATCAGGAAAGTATTTGATGTCAGTGTAGAGATGGATTTAAAAAGTGAGCTATGATTATACATTTATTTAAACTGCGTCTGTTTCTGGAGAACATCTATATAGCTTTTGCAGCAGATAAATATCCACTGTTTATAATGTGCAGAAACTACTGGGTTTATCATTAACATTTCTATTCATGTTGCTATAAGAGGAAAGTAAGTATTTTGAATGTACAGGCAATCTGTTACTGGAAAGTGGGACTGATTAGCTGTGGTCACAGTAGAATTAGGTTATTTGTATCTTCACTACTTTGCAGATTGTTTCTTTTCAAAGGTTTTTTAATCAATTGCTTGGCTATTAGTATAGGAAATTAAATAATTCTTCCAAATATCTCATCATGGATAGGGATGAAAACAGTTTCACTGGGAAACCGTTCGAGCTGACGGAGATCCAGTGAAGCAACAGCTGGACTTCTGTTTCTGAGCAAAGAACTGACCAGATTCAGGTTCACCAGCTCATTCCAGCAGAGCTGCAAGGGATTCTGTGGTCCCTCCACATCGCTGAGCAGGAAAAATTCATTGCGGTGCAAATGTTTTTCAGATTTAAAAGTGGCCTGCCTGTCTAGGACCAGGTATGAAAGGTAGTCCTAGAGAGCTCCTGGGTACCCCAGCCCCAAATTAAAGCCAAGGCTTGGATCATCTTTCAACCCACAGAGTTTACACCTGCAGTAAGAGCTCTGATACCAAGGGAAGCTTCTCTCTTCAAAGTCCTAATGTAACGCAAGGCTGAACTTGCATCCCCTATATTAATGTTTTAGATATTGCTAGGTTTCTGCAGCACAGTTTGGCAAGTCATTTTTCTTCTCTCATTAGTGATTAAGTGGATTTGTGTGAATGTTTTTCTCCCTAACTTCTGTGGGATTCTTTTTTTTTTTTTTTTTTTTTTTGTCTGCACCAAAATACCTCTTTTCCCCCAGAGAACAAAGAAGATAGATTTTCTGGCCATATGGCTGCAGCAAAGTGGTTTCCCTGGCAACTGTAACCTACAGAACTTCTTAAAACTTTTCCCTCTGTGGATTTTTTTAGTTGTTTGATTTCAGGATCTTGTCGTCTTCTCCAAAATCATTCCGGCAGAGGAATGGAGGTTAACTGTGGAGGCCCTGGAGTGTGCTAGGACCCTGGCTGTCTTCAAGAATCTGGGTTCACTTGCAGTGATTCAAATGGTTTTTCCTCTTTGTGGATGTTTGGCTCAATTTCCAAGATGTTTAGCAAATTCCTCTGAGTTAGTGCAGTAGTCTTCACGTAACCGTTACTGAAAGGTATCTGGTATGATTTAGGAGGGGAAAAAAAATGCAAGATGAAAAATGAAGTCAATGGGGCTGCGCACAAGCACCCTCTTGCTAAGCAAGAGCATCAGGCAGCCAGGGTTGCACACTGTTGTGGCACCAGAACTGGAGTGGGCTGCAGACTTTCTGTCCTGCCCATGTGGTCCCTGTTCCTGCATGGCAAAAAAAATAAAAGAGGGGGGAAAGAAAGACAAACATTGCTAGTTCCGAATTAAAAATAAAAATTTGGCCCAGTAGAGATCAGTAGATATTGCAGAACGTTTTAGACACAGTTTATGAAGCAAAGCAACAAATGGGCAATTACCTGCCCTAAAATTTGTCCCACTCCCATGTTGCAACAGCCATCACAGAGTGATAGCACGAGTGTTGTTGCAGGAACCTCATCTTGACTGCCCTGCATTCAGCTGAGCATCCTGCTGGTGGCAAGTTGCAAAGATGAACTTGAAAGTGGTTTTCACCCTCGGCAATCCAGATGGAGCTATCGGTTGTACAAGTGTGTCTGACAGTCATCGCACTGATTTTTTCTCCAGTGTTTTTATGTTCTTCTGGGTATTGTTTGGAAGGTAATTAGTAGTCTGAGTTGCAATTGAGCAAATGATCAACAGAACCACTTTGTCGTAGTAGTAAGAAATTCAAGTCAAGAATATGTAAGTTTGCAATAATCAGAAAAGTCATTAAGAAGAGCTAAAGTCCTGTAAAAATGTCTGAAAATTGGGGAGCTCAGAAAGACAACACGTGGGCCAATAAGATCAACTTTGATGCAACTGAATACTGGTGCAGGTGGCTTTTGTCATGGCAAGCAGGATGTTTTCAAATGAAATTGTCATACTTCCTGGTTTTCGATAAAGGAGTACATGCAAAGTACTTTCTACTTTGCATGTATCATATTACTTCCAGAAATCAGTGTTTCATTCCTACAGCTTCCACCTATTTCTTCTGTGGTTTTATGTGTAGTTTTAGCTTTCTATTTCTCATGTAGGAAAATGCTTCAGGAAATGGGCCAGGAGTTTTGCCCTAAAGCAGTCAGACTGTACAGTAAGACTATAGGCAGTTGGAGGGATCAACAATAAAAAATACATATTTTTTCTTTTACCTTTTTTCATTTTTTCCTCACATCCTTAATCTTTATTTTGTAATACTGCAGCTCTTTTAAGGACGGCAGTCTGGAAACCACCTGAATTAATCAGTAAGTTGTCAAAAACTCGTAAGTCGTTCCATTCAAATATTAATAATGTTTTTCAAATTCCTATTTTTTTCTAAGTGAAATAAACAATAACAAAAAAAAAATCCAGAAAGCCCTGCTGTAAACAAATCCCACAGGCACACTCATCATTACGCAGTAAAACACACAGGACAACAGATGCTGGATCTGAATTTTTCCAGGATAATAAATGTGTTCAATGTCCCCAAGAAGAAGATTTTAAAGAGCATTTTCTGCAGAGAGCTAAATAATTCATCCTCAAAACCTCTCTGTTTTACGAACCACGTTAAAAGAAAAAGCACAAAAGAACACTGGAATAAAGTCATAATGTGCTGCTAAGCTAAGGGACAACATCTTAGAAGTAACCAAACTCTGTGTTTAGAGTAATTAATTATACTGAATATGAATCACTGCTTCAGGGTTTAACCCTTTTCTCTATCTCTTTTACTTGGAATGCTATTGGGAACAACTAGAAGGGATTTACTGTGGAAAATCTCAAAGGGAGAGTCTTAATGTTTCACTTTCCTGCCACTGTTTGGATATTTGCTCAAGCATTTGGGGGACAGAGAGAGGATTTCTCTTTAAAAGACTGAGTTACCTCTGAAGCTCGGACATTGTTTCCCTTTACTTTTGGCATGCTATTCTTTTAATTCTTTATCAGATCTGAGCTGTTTGGGGTTTTCTCTTGGGCCTGTGGATCGTGATTTCTGCCTGTATCCCCATGGCCATAAATATAGAAGTCAAAGCTAGATTTACCTGCCTCTTCCTGCTGCTTACATATACGATCTTTTGCTGGATGCCAGATGTAGTTGTCATCCTGCCTTTGACTTCAGAGCTAACATAGGTTGCTGCTCTCCTCTATAAAAGTAGCTGGAGTATCCCAAGAGCTAGAATGGAAGCATCATTTAATTGTATTCTCAATTATTTAGTAGGAAAAAGTCTAACCTTGGGGTATAGTTTAATGTTGGATTGAATTTCAGCCAGCATAAGAAACCACTTACAGAAGCAGGAAAAGGAAGATTGTGTCAGCCTGGATGTTTTTATAAGGTGCACCTTACCATAAGCTCAAGAGTTTGTGATTATTCCAACATCTTCAAACATCAGGTAACTTTAAAGAATTCATAGGGGTAAAACATCTGGACGAGCCTCTTTGGCATTCATCTGTTGGCACCAAGTGTGTGAGAGGGCTGCGGAGTCCTTGTGGTGGCCCGCAAGGGCCTGATGTTGTCTGGTGTTTGAGCTGCCCGTGGAAGAGCAGCTGATGCGCAGCCAGGGTCAGCTCCATGGGCTTAGGGACTTGGCAGTTGCTCTCTGCAGGAAGGCAAGAGGAGAGCAGCTGTGACCATCAAGGAGACCGTAGCATCCCTTCTGTGCTTTTTTTTTTTTGCATTTATCCTCTATCTGTGCACCTTCTCTTGTGTTCCTGTGAGATCAGTTATTAGCAGCAATTTCTTCTTTAACTGTTAATGGATTCTAGACAAGAATCACAAATATTAAAATTCTTTGAACTCACATAATTTAGAAGGGATAAAGGAAATGCTAAGCTCCTTCCAGGAGCTGTCAGGTTTATTAAATTATACAGTCAACGTGAGTTTTCTGGAAAAATGGGCTAAGGTATTGGTCCTGAACTTTGCTTGTTTATGGCAAGCTGTAAAGGGATTTTTGAAAATGACAGTATTTCTCACCCGTAGAATAGCTGTTCCTGTGAAGAAAGCTGAAAGATAAATGTATTGCAGCTTGGACCCTACGAGTGTGTATTTATACCTTCTGCAGAAAGTCACAGAAGTGTTCAGATGTGCTGTGCCAGACTCTTGGCTGCATAATGCAGGCTCTGTAGCACATCTTTTATTATTAATTTAATTTACTCAGAATACATGTTTCCATGTCCACTAAAATATGCCCATCATAGGTAGCTGATTGCTATCATGATACTTATTTTATTTTTGTTTTCTCATTTCTTAATCCCTCTTCTGCCATTCTTTATTGACCCTGATCTGATCCCTGTCTAGCCATGCACGATTACTGGTGCTCATTCTTGTTTAGACCAGGTCAAGAGGATTTTTGTCAGTGTGAAATTCCACATGGAGCTCTTTGCCAAGTGCTGTGGTGGCTGTTAAAATATCCCTCTACTCATCAACCAAGCAATAGACGGATGTGTTTCTTTATCACAGGCGCTTTGCTCTCGGTGTGCTTTGTTAGCCTTTGCTGCCCCAAACTGCCCCTCAGTGTGGAGGGCAGGGTGTGGCCTTGGAGTCCTCACACCAGGCTGGGGCATTTGGCACGAGGATGTCATGGTTTGTATCCTGAGTATCCTCTGACCCAAAGAGCTAACTGAAGCTTTTCATGATAGGCACAGGCACATCAGTGCATGTGAAGCTGCAAGGGATAAAGGAAATAAATATTTCATTTGCCAGATGTAGGAGGCTCTGAGTGGCAGGCCATCCCTTGAAGGACCAGATAGTCAAATAGATACTGGAGATGTGAGCCCAGATACTCACCCAGCATTTAGCACAGATTGTCGCAGAAGCTGAAATATTAAAAAGAATAAGGTAACATCAGCAAACTGATGACACTCGTATTCACATTTAATCTTTTTCTTATATTCAGAGTCCCAAGTGATCACACAGTTGAGAGTGAAAGGCTGAAGCCCTTGCTTTAAATTAACCTAATAAGAAAATAAGTGTTGGCAGCGTGTCGTTGCTTGAAAAATGAAAGGAAGACTGCTCTTTCCACTAGCAAGATCCTTTAGTTTCAGTGGAAAATCCATAATTAGAATTAAAACATAATTAGTATTAAAACCTACTGAAATATCTGGCAACCTCTGCAGAAATTATGTGGCCAATGGGCACGTTGGGGCTTGACTGCTGTTGTCAGTGGTACATCATTCAGCAGCTTCCCCAGTGGAAATGGAAAGCTCCAAAAGAGTGGAAGATGCCACAGAGCCTTGTCCACGGGTTTGGTGACCCATACTAGGAGAGAGGTGCAGCGATTGTGACAGTGATGTCTGCCACCAGAACTAACTGCCTGAGCCTATTATAGCGGCTGTTTAGAAGGAGATGTAGCTATTTCCTGTGATGAAAGTCATACATCGTTTATAACCTTCAAGACAGGCAATTTGTAGAACATTTTACAGATGTAGGATAAGATCATGTAAAAATAGGTCTGGCAATAAGGTCTCTCTTGTCTCCACTACAATTATAAGATCTGTTCTGAACATAATGATGGGAGAGGTCTGCAGCCATGAGTATTTTGTGAAATACCAAGGTTTTTAGTAAGTCTGTTTCAGGTGGAACCATTCTTTTCCTGTTTCTCAACTATCGATGTTCTGATAAAGAGGTCTGCATTGTACTAAGGTGTTGGTGTCTGGTTAAGTTCTGTTTTTTTAGGTTGCATCTGTAGTTATTGCATGCTTCTGAAACCCATACCAGGGTCCGTAGAATTAAGCACGTGCTGAGGTTACTTAAGTGCTTTTAGTATATTCTGTTTGCAAATAAATGCTTTCTTGGAGTAATTTTTGTGAACATTTGCATGGCTGTATTTGTATATAAGCTATTTTGGTGAAGTACTTTAATGGCATTGCTTAATGTTCAGAGACTTACATATTATTTTAATGAAATACTTGTGTTTGATCTGTAGCAGGAGCAACATGAAAGCTTAACTTGTTCTGTGGGTGTAGCACAGTGTTTAACTCCTCCACAGTGAATATGAGTGGAAACCAACTTTTTTCTACTTCATCTTTTTCTCATTTCTGAGAGTGTCAACAGAATCTCACCCTGTGCCTGTGTTTAGTAAAGGGTGCTATAGCATTGAACCTGTGTAATCTGTAAAGAAGCCTTTATATCTGAAGGAATACTTATCTGGGAGTGAATAAAATGTTTAATTTAGGCTAAACTCACCCTATCTATAGGGAGAAGTCAGTTTTGAGTGAAGTCAAACAATGCATCTCATTTTCAGTTAAACTATTTGTCCTGCTACCTGTACTATTTTTCCTCCAGACAAATCTAGAAACCACAAATATAAAGCTCAGTTCTGAAGCTGAAACAAAAGCATGCAAAATGGGAGGCAGTGTCTCCTAGTTTGGGGGATTGGGCTTGAAAGTCTCAACACCTGGAAGAGAGGAAACTTCAAAGACCTGGAGTTTGCTAATATTTTATCCCCAGTTGCTTTCACTAATGGAAAACTCAGATGTTGCACCTTGAGAGTGGGTAAAGTAGAGGGAGTTCACAGCTTTAGCCTATGCTTCAAAGTGCAGCTCATGATTCTATGGAAAAGATGATGAAGGATCACGTCATTGCTTCATGCAGGCAGCAACTTAACATCAATCCATCTGGAGTTGTGCTACCGAAAATCTGTGATGAAGATAAACTCAAAACAGCTACCAGGTATTTTATCTACTTTCACCACAGTAGAGCTCTGTGTGTTCTATATTTGATTTGAAGTCTTCTGGGTTCTTTTCACTTCCACTGCTAGAGGTATAATAAGAGCCAAGGGCAAGGTTTCAGAAAAGGTCTTCAGATTTTCAAGCAAATTGTGTATCACGTTTGCAGAGATGAATTTGATGGTGCAAAATCCCATGATTCTGTACCACAGTGCAGAACTGTTTGTTTTTTATGTTGTTTTTTATCTTAAAACTTCTGGCAAAAACTTCTGTCATCTACAGCTTCTAGGGGTAGGTAAGGATGCCATTCAAGCACATATGGCCGTTAGAATCAAACAGCTTAAAAATAAAAATATTTTAATGAGTTTCCTGAACCATCATTTTGTGGAATCATTGTTCAGTAATATCCATTTCTTAATCTTTGTGCTAGGGGATTAAGTCAATATTAAGGCTATGGTAACTCTATCAGAGATAAGCAGTTGCATTTAACTGGTGATGAAATTGAGCTTTTCAAAGAACTTGTTAAATGGCCCTTGACTGAACGAGGCTGATTCAACTGGGTGAAATTTAATTTTTCTTGTCAGTTGGCAGAATATCAACAAGCTAGAAGCCTCCTCTAATTCAGCAACTTTTGGCAGAGAAGTGCTGCTGGAAAGGAGGGAAGAAGTACTCTGTTCTCTGCGTACTGTGCTGAAGGGAAGGTTTTAATGTCAAAGCAGTTCAGTAGCATTTGTAGAATTGCTTTTGTATAAGAGGAGAGATGCTGGCCCTCTGTTTAGTCAGCATCGGATTATTCAAAGCAAAAATAGACTTACTGAAGAAAAGTATTTTTAGATAAAACTTATCTAAATAAACATAATATTTTAGTTAGTGGAGACGTGTCCTGATGTTAACTGAGAGAGCTGGTACCCTTTGGTCCCTGGATGTAACACAGGCATAAGCTATTTGTCAGAATTAGTCCCGCAGGCAGATCCGTGTAACCATGTCAGTGACACACAGCCGCCTCCACAGGGACAATTTATGTCCCAGCTGAAATGAAGCTTTTTCTACCTATAGCAGCTTTCTCTTTTCTACAGGTGTCAGTTACAACAAGTAATGCCAGGCTGGAGCAAATTGGGATGCAGCACATTCCTGTAACAGGTGGGCCACATTTTCTAACAACAGAACAGCTATCTTCAGTTTTCTTGTTCGAAATTCTCAATTCTAGTCTAAGTGACATAGGAATTCTGTTTCTCTGCTGTCCTTTACTTCTACAGAGGTGCTACATCATAATCATCCAAAACATTAAGTTATTTGCTGAATCATTATACTGCATGTATTGAGAGACTTTTCTGTGGGAAGTTTAAAATGTGTTTTGAAAACAGTGATAAGGCAGGGAGGTCATACAGAGTGAATTTAAGGAAAAAAATGAATAATAAGAAGAATGATTTCCCATCTCGACATCCATTTTATTTGCTGTCAGCCTCTTTGTCAGTTTGTCACCACAGCTGATGTTTTCTTCTCTTCCATTTACTCACATATTTAAATTGATCAATATTTGTATTGTGCTTGCTGGCATCATCTTATCATTTGTACACTTATAGAAGTGAAAGTTCCATTTCTTGGTATCGATCCCTGCCCTGCTCTGAGAAGCAGATATAAGTTGTTCTGTCTGCCAAGGCTGACCTTTAGTCTAATTTAAATATCATCTCCGAAAATGGATGGCAACATAGGGGAAAAGAAAGCAGGAGGTGGTTTTTCTGTTTGCAAGTCTCCAAGAAGTGCCAGTGCCCCACTGTGGAAGAGGCAGTGCAGCAGAAAAGAGATGGCATAGGCTGCTGTATGAGAAACCAGAGCCTCCCCTCGGCATCAGTCTTTGTCTTCAGCATGTGTATGGGATTTACTCTGATCCAAAGTTTCCTGTGAGAAAGGAAGCCAACATGCCTGACTACTCCTGTCAATGCTACACACTTTTTCTCTCCACCTTCAGTTGTCTAAGTTAGACAATTCATTGGTAAATATATATATATATATATTTTACAGTGTAGTGATAGCTGCACACAGACTGTGATAACTGTTTTATGCTGTTTTTTCTTGTCTTCATCTTACATGGAAGCCTTTTGTTGCCTGTAGTCTCACAAGACCCAGTCCCGCTCTCTTAAGTCAATTAATATTTTTGAGGTTGTCTTTGTGAAGTGGGGACCTCACCTGAGATCCTTTAGAGGATATGATTAATCTAGTAATGTGGGTTTAACTTATTTTAATTTATGGTTATTGAGGTAATAAAAAAATGTTCTGCATGATGCGTTTTTCCTTAAAGATTCCTTTGACTCCAGTGTCCCCTGCAGTTTCTCTACTAACAACATCCAAAAATACCTCAGAAAATGAAGATAAGTGAGACAGTTCATATCCATTTTTTGCTTCTTCCAGCAAATGCTCACTTATCCGAGCAAACGAACAGTTCAGCAGCCACACAAGACTTGCTTATGTTATGGGCTGTCTGTGTAATCGTTTCCAGAGCCAACTGAAACCTAAAGAAAAAATTTGCCAAGCTGCAGCTGGAGCACTACAAACAAACCATGACATTTGGTGGAAGTTTAAATTAACATATGTTAGAGCAGTCAACAAGGAAACAGCTGGGAAATATGACAGCTGTTATCCATAAATAATGTTACATTATCGGTACCTATATTTATATGGAATTTTATTGAGTAAAGATGCAAATAAGTATTTCATTACTTAACATGACTGCACTGTAGGAAGATGCTTTGGCTATCTTCAGTGTGCTCTGTGTGCTGTGCAAGCAGCCTTCCCAATTTGACATCTGGAAATCCAAAGCCTTATGATAAGCAGTGGTTGAAGGTCTGCTTTTAGATGAAGTGCTCTTAGAATTTCAGAAAGTCTTCTCTGTTACCAACATAGGAGTTGTAGTGATAATGTTGTTCTCCAGAACTTACATGGTTGGACTAGAGATTGGTGTATGGTGGTGGTTTTTTTTTTGTTTGTTTGTTTTTTTTTTTGTGTGTGTGTGTGTGTTTTGTTGGTTTTTTTGTTTGTTTGTTTGTGTTTGTTTATTTTGGTAAAGACATCTAAAATTAGGAAGGATTGAAAAATCAGCTCCTTTAAAGAGCAAGAGCACACTGGTTACTCTTTAGACAATTTTCAAGCTACTGGCACTGCCCTTAATTTTTGTGTTCCTTGCTCTGATACAGCGAGATACAGTCTTGTCAATTTTACTCATAATACCTGTTACATATAGAAAACTGAAAACTCACTCTTGAGATAATTCTGTTAGCTAAGTAAAAGAGACTTCTACAGGTCTCTGAACTTAATCCCTTTACATTGTTTCAACTCATCCCTGGAAATACCAGTTGCAAGCTTAAGTGAATTAAATGAATATGTCTCCAACATCCACTGATGACATCCAGATTGATATGGATTCTCAGTTACATGGAGATGCTTTGCTTTAGACTCTGCATACATATAACATTGATGGTCTTAAGGAATTATGGTGCAGCATAATACTTTCAGTATCACCAAGTGGGATTGCTTGGAATTTATTTGTTAAATCCTGAGGGTTTTTATTCTTAATATAAAACTATTATTTTTTTAAATAGAAGTGTTGGTGACTTAGTTCATACAGAGAAAAAATGACAACAGAAGATTTGAAGTTAAAATATCCACAGGATGCTGGATTCAGGTCTTGACTGTATTCAGATTTGCCTGCTGATTACAGACTCATAATAAATGACCTTAATCATTGATTGTAGATGGTCTGTCTGTAAAATAGTAAGAATAGTAACTGACTACTTGTGTCTGTTTTTTTTGGAGAACATTACCTTAACATTGATAAGAATTTATTTGATGAGAATTTCTTCAGAGTTTTCCAGAGATATTTGTTCAGGGGAAAAATAAAAAACAATACATCTGGAGCAGCTTTGTAAATAATTGATTCTTTCCAAGGTGGTGAGGCCTGTAGAAGCAGTGCAGGGGAAAACTCCTATTGCATTAGTTGTCCACTAGGCATTTTTCACTGAAGTGTGGAGATGTGCGCTGGCTTCATAAATATTTATACTGGAATTTTAGCATCCAAAGAAAGAGGACAATCTTGCTTAGGAAAACAGTTTCTTTGTAAAGCTAGATAGTTATTTATTGTAAATACACAGGCTTGTATTGGCAACTGTTTATGCTAAGGAAAACATTCAATGCGAATATATGGAGCTTAAAAACAAACGAATGAAAAAGGGTCTTTTTATCATCATCACACTCAGCATATTGCTTTTAAATAGCTCTGTAGTACAGATAGAAGATACATTAAGAGACCTATTTAATTCAGGCGCTTCGCCAAGAGTAGGCACTGATGTTGTTTACAGTTTATTAATACTGAATAAAGTGAAATTATATTCAATTTTAGCATCTGGAGAAAACATGTCTGTAGAAAGGTCAGACAATTGAAAGGCTGTCCAGGTTCTACAAATGCAGAAGCTGAGGATCTGATCCAGAGAATCACAGTAAAAGCATTGGAAGAGCATCTCATAGGATCAGAAATATTTATCTGCTCTCAAACTGCTGTGTCACATCCCTTCACATGTAAATTATTATATATGCCTTTGCTCAGTTTAAAGAATCAGCAATGTGAAAATAAGTGGAGGCTGGAAAAAATAATTGTAACTTTAAACCAAAAATTGGAGTAGCTGACCTAGAATTACTTTCAGGCAATTTGCCATGCCTTGTGTGAAGAAAAGTGAGGATCCATTTAAAGTAACCAATTCGCAGCAGCAATGACATAGATTTGCAAAGCTGTACCAAGTTGCTGCAGTTACTGGGGGTGAACAAACCATGTCATTTGTCCTTGAAGAGAGGCTTTTCTACCCATAATGTTTCTTTCCCCAGTTCCCAGCACAGTGAAAACCATTTACTACTACCCATTACGGTCTTAACATGTGCTCTGGAAAAGCCGGCAGTTTAAATGGGCATATCTGGGAAATGAGACGCTCAGAATAATCCATCACTCCTGTCTGGGATTTTTCTCTTAATAGATCTGTTGGTGTCCTTGTAGCATGAAGTGGTGAGCACTAATTTTCACCTTCGTTTGATGGTGACAGAAAAGGCTTCCTGCCCTGCTTTATCCCAAAGAACCTAGATAAAATAAATCCTTTTGCCTTGGTGATTTTCTGTAAGAACTGGGGAGCACATGGCTCCGAGTGTGCTCCACATAGTCTCCCTTGGATGGGGGGTGAGGGTGGTGGTGGGGAAATGTTTGCAAGGAGTGTGGAAGTGAAGTCTTTAACATGTGTAGGTATGCACAGCATTAATAATGCTAGTTTAACCCTGCCAACACAGTCCATTAAGATTTTGGACAAAAAATAAATAAAATAACTGTGCTGCCACCTCTGGAGGGGGGACATCTTTGTAGTCAAGAGCTTCTCATTATGTTAAAATTTTGAACTTCCTATTTTCTGTGGTTGGAAAATCTGTAATTTCAATTCACTATCATTCATTTGCAAGCCAAATGTAGCTAAACTGGTATGCTAAAGCTTAAATTTTAAAGGAAACAAAAGAATTAATGGTCTAACAATTTCTTGAATCAAATTTCTTGAATCAAAGATTGGGAGTTAAAATTCTTGATAGGTCCTCAGCTTCAGCTTGTGTTGATGCCAAACTCTTCTTGCCTTAATTATTCTTATACAATTTTAGAATTTTCTTATACAATTTTCTTTTAGAAAATGTCCTTGTTCTCCTGTCCTGTGGGCCTCACTGATATCTACACTGATCCTGAATATTGACAAATCACTTGTCTCTATACCAAATAAAAACGTGAAATGAAATATGCAGCGCGAAAGAAATCTGCAGTTTTTAACGCTTAAAATGGAGAGCATATAACTGAACCTGGAACTTGGTGACAGCCGTGGAGATGTGCTCAAGGTTTTCTGCCTAATAAAGCACATACAGTGGACTGTTCTGGGAAAACCTCGGCACAGCTTTGGGCCATTTTAGAAGCACCCATTAGTAAAGCTGTGGAGTAGTGTTACTTTTGACCGTGCATTCCAAAAATCCGTCTAAGCAACACAGACATTATAAAGCAGATCTGTGCTCCGACTTGTGGAGTCTGCAGACAAAGGGACTACTTTCCAGACAGGTGGGTTTGCCTTTCAGTCCTGCCTTAGATTTCCTCCACTTAATCTCTGTTTCTCAGTGTTCTGACTTCCAGGGAGATGATAACATTGAATTAGAGGCCAGGTAAAATAATGCACTCCAAAATGATCTGCACTTATTTTTAAATGAGAAGAGATGGTATACTTGTTCCTGTTCTCTACAGCAACAAAAGCATCTGAGCATTTTGGTGGTAATTAACCTGACTGTGAATGCAAAGTAGCAATCAAATTTTTTCTTCAGCGGTTATATATAATCCAAAAGTGGTTCTCTTGACAAACAAAAATCAAGGATGTAATATCTGTATCTAGTTACACATGCTGAAAAATTACTACTCAGAGATCCTCAGGCATGTCAGAAGAACCAAAGTAATTATAGCAGTGAAATAAGCTTGTTGCAATAAAAGTGTGAAAAACAGAAAATCTTTAGCATGATACAAAAGGGTACCACTAAGTAAATCTGGCTTAGAAGTGAGTAGACATGACTTGAGTACATTATGTCTTAAGATAGTTGACTAGCCATTTGTAGCCCACTTGCGGTAAGAAATGAGAATGTGCTGTGAAACTCAAGGACGGAAGGCATGTCTTCAAGGTGAAACAAAGGATGTTACCAGTTAGTGACCCTGGTCAGTAGGAAATAGCTACTGATAGTATGGGCTCCTGCACTGTGTAAGAGGTGACCAAGTGAAAGAACAGTAATTCGACATCTGTCAGGAATAATTTTCACAATAGGTTTAGGGGTATAATTGTGGAAGGATGCAGTTGCTGTCAGTTAAGGCTGGCTGTAAAAACCAGTTTCTAGGTAACATGGTATTTCTGATGTTCCTTGCTTCAGCTTCCTAATGACAATAGAATGAGGACCATGAAAATTTAGGCAGAATATGATGCTTGCCAAAGGAAACCTGGACATCAGGTAGGAAATTAGAGGCAGTCTACTTAACTTTATTAATTGGAGCCAAGTAATAAGGACAAAACTGTTGAGTTTAGTAAAATGGCTGACCATGGAGACCACCATAGTGACTTATAAAACTGAATATGAACAAATATTGTAACTGAATTTCTTTCTCTGAAAGTGAATAACTGTATAATTAATGGAGATGTGTTTTTGAGCTTAAAATATATATATATAGTTAACTAAAAATAAAAATACTTCTTTCGGAATAAAATTAATTACAGATGGCTATTAAAGATGGTGCAGTTACATGAGGTATGAAGTAGCAAGCAAGCTTTTTCTTGCTGTGCCATAACGTAGATAGACAAATCTCTGGTCTGAAGGTTATATTATTTGTCACACACTAATTCACAGTGCTAGTCTCTGCTGCCTTTTTGTTCTTGGGACTGGCTAAGCCATTATATCATCTACAAAGAGTAGGCTTTTTTTCTGTAGCCTTTGAATAAAGACTGACAGATCCAAGATTTTAGGCAGATTAAAAGTCTCCTGTTCTTCTTTACAACTTTTACACAAATTAGAAACTCATGTGGCACTACATTGGGCAGATACTTACCCTTAGGTAAGTACCTTTAGGATATTTTATCTAACTTAGATATTTATAAAATCAAAAGTGGGAAAAAGTGCTGCTCCTCACTCACACATGCACTTTCCAGGGGCAGTGTACATTTTGAAATGAGTGTATTATTAAGTATTGAAATATGATAATTGTTTTGCCACAGGTCTGTATACTGCAAGTAGATTTTTAAGAAGTGTGATAACCTGATGTCAGTTCTCCCGCCATAATTCATTTGGGCATTCATAACTATTTTAATAATTAGCTAAATTTAGCAACATAATCTTGCAAAAACACCTGCACTGTAGTTTATTTTTGAAGGTGGTGGAGTGTGGAAGCTGCCCATGGAGTATCACTGGGACTTCCTGATCTACAGCTCTGGTAAAGCAGCATTGCTACATGTATATCATAGGAGGATCTTACCAACGATATTCACAATTTCACTTTAAGTCAAAGTATTTCCCTATCTTCTGTGTCTTAAATTTAAAGTCAGAGAATGAACTTGGAAGAGAATGAGGAGAAAGAGGCCTGAAGACAAGAAAGCAAGTTAAGAAGAATATACAATAAAGAAAGGCAAAGTGTCTTGTTAGGGTCTTTATTTTCTACTTTCCTTTGCAATACCATATGGGTGCACAAAAAATACCCCTGACAGGATCAATATATAAATGAAAAGGAGAAAGTTTTTCCCCATACAGACATTTGTCTAGCTTTTTCACTCATCCCCAGGAATAGCGGCATGTGAAGCTGAGTTTCTATATGCATTTGCATAAACATGCACAAGTAGGGCCTAGTGTTTTGGCAAGGAGACAGTAGTATCACATTTTCTCTTGTAACTATGCCCTTCCAGAAATATTAACACATCTTGATCTTTTCCTAACTTGACTAGTGTTACTGCCATGACTTCAAATCTGAGAGTTCCCTTCATTGTGGTTGTTTTTTTTTTGTTTGTTTGTTTGTTTTTGACATTTTTTTGTACAACAAGCAACATCTGAAGTCTTAATAGAGAAGGAGAAGCAGATAGTGCAAGCTAACATTTTGTGCAGTGAAACAGGTTACTGATCAAGGATTCTGTGTAAAGTAAAGATTGCTGCTGGCCTTTGGGATGAATGCCATTATAAAAGATGTAAAGATATTCCATAAGTGTTAATAGGATTGTCTTATTCCTCTGTACTCATCTACTCTTAAGTCCACAAACACTTTGCACTATTGTATTAATTACTGTAGTATAATGGCATACCTAGTCTATATTCTATTTTTATTAATCCTTTCATAAACTGAAAGTGATAAAAATTCTAAAGCCTCTATGAGCATGTCATCTTGCTGGACAATATTCTCATGTCCTGGGCTGCATTTGTGAGGAGGATGTTTTGAGGCATATATTATGACTGACAAATAAGGTACTGCACATATACCCTGAAGACTGGTAGGGCTGTAGAATCAGATTGATCTCATTCACTATGAAGCTGGAAGAGAACTTCATCCTGACTCATCGCAGATTGGTCTTTGTTTGCAATGAGAAACGGAGATAAGGAGACCTGGCTTATTTTTTTCATGGATAGGTCTCATTAGAATTATTCCTGCAGAGCGTTGGCCTCTTTGTGGCATTACACAGTCTAGCCTTCAGCTTTGAAAACTGTAGAGGGAGGACAAAGCAGAATCACAGAGGTAGTTGTATGAGAAGTTGATTTTACTCATGTATTCTTTGAAGGCTCTTAATCTTGATTTTTAAAAATGTAAGCTACTCTACATTTATGGATTTGCTTGGCATTTTTGATATTATTCTAAATCTGCTCTACGATTTAGTAACAACTTTTATTGATTTCCAGTGAGTTTCTCAATTATGGCAAAAATCAGATCAAATGAAAAAGATAATTCAGACTTCTCCAACAATAAACATCAGCTACCATGGTCTGTTCCATTCTTCTCATTTTCTCCTTTCCCATAGGGACACAATTGCTAGAAGTTGGGCTTTGATATTGAATCATATCTTCATTATTTTGTTATATATAATGACTGCATTACAGGAAGAACTCTGGTATATAACTTCTAAGTTATTGAAGAATAAGCCTAAGATAGAAAACATAGTTAAGCCAGTGTGGAATAAACACAAAAATAACTGTTTTTTTATTTTGATTTGACTATGTGGCTATAATACTGCATTTATTCACAACATATTATTTTGTTATGTTTAATCAACTTATTATCTTTGAGTAACAGTTTTGATTCTCTGTCTCTGTGTTTAAAATACCCATCCATTAAGCAAACCTGTGCAGTGGAACAGGAGTTCAACTGAGCATGGACTACCAGGGTTGAAAAGCGTCTTGCCAAATGAAAGGTGCAAGTGGACCGTGTTTATCTCAAGTCTGTGTAATGTCAGCACACGCATCTTAAATGTGAGGAATGTAACACAGAGGCAGTTGAGATCCTTTTTCATGGCTGTTTTGTGCCCTGTTTTCGTAGCATCTATGCTTTCAGTGAGAGGAAATCTCTCTCCTAACATATCTATAAAAGTGTGGTTTGTCCCCTGACAGCAAAAGAGACCCTTCCTGTGAGGAAGAGCAAGTGAGGCACATAGAAGGTAATTATTATATCAGAGCCCATCAAACACCAAATATGTATTCTCTTGTTAAACAAAGCTCATCCCACTGTGGGTCGTTGTGCTAACGGACCACTAACACAGTGTTAGTGAGATCACTTTTCTACTCAGCTATCCATTCTGTTACTGTCCAAACCATAACCTTGATTAGGTAGACTCAGTTTGGTTAGAGCACAGGATTTTTCCCACTAGAAAGCTAATGGAAGCTCTAATCTGTCATTCTATGTTTAGCTCTTGACTAATGTTTCTTCTTCTGTATTAAAAATAAATGTTAGAAATAATTCAAGTTGTATCCACTGTGAAGGAAGAGATGATGTAGCCCAGTTTCTCATCATTTCATTAAGTAAATTTCACATTACTATCCATTCCCTGCAGGTGAATAAAAGAAAAGTGGAACAATTAAAAATGTGGGTGATCGTAATTTGGAACTTGTTTCCTTTTCTACCCATTTAAGTATGTCACTTTCCCTTTAGCTCTCATCGTCTCTGATTTACTTAATTACTGCACCATTAGTATCCATTCTTCTCAGTTTCAAAATCTTCCTTGCTAAATTTTTAATGGCATTTCTTTACGAACACAATTTTCCATGTCTTTCAGAATTACCGCATTAAATTGTTGTCAGTAATGATCAGATCAGGAGCACAGTGACCTGCTTGGTACTTTTATTATACTTGCTATGGCAACTGCTACTGATTTTTAAGATGCTTATTAATTTCTATGACTACTTGTCTTTTCCAGACTGCCACTTGGCTATATGACCAAGAAGACCATAATGTGAGGTGTATGGTTACTAAACTGCTTTGTGTTCTCCTCGAAAAAAGGTGGTTCTTGCCAAATACCATTTCTTTCCTATACTGCTTGGGGCAGGAAGGGGGTGTTTTTGCCAGAGCTGGATCCCAGGAGAAAAGCAGCAAAACGCTGCTTGCATTTTGCTAATGGAGAGAAGAGGTTAGAAAAGTGGTTTAGTTTGTACTACTCTGCCATGAATGAGTAACACTGGAAAAGTCTTGGCATTTGTAAGAAGCCAAGAAACATCTGTTCTGTTCTTATCAGTGTTCTGCAGAGAAGCAAATCTCGGTAAACTCTGGAAAAATTAAATTGCAATGCACAATATCTATCTGTGCCCCATAAAAACTACTTGCTGAACTCATCTGCACCCATCCTGACCACCATAGGCTCCTTTGTGTGGCATTTGCCCAGCTCTCCTCGTTGAAGTGCAGGTTATGAGTTAGGCTTGGCTGGGCTTCCTTCCATAAATCTCAATGATGTCAGTTGGATATTAGAAAACAGATATTTAGAAAATAGATTAAATATTAATAATATTCATTAAATTAATTCATATTAATACAATATTACTAATAGATTATGTATAATATTAATAATACATAATAGATAAGAAAAAGCAGTCAGGCACCAGAAAGGGTTGCCCCGGCAGGTGGAGTCACCGTCCCTGGGGATGTTCAAGGAAAGGTTGGATGTGGTGCCTGGGGACATGGTTTAGTGGGTGACATTGGTGGTAGGGGGATGGTTGGACGTGAGACTGACAGGCCTGTAATTGCTAGGGTCTTCTTTCTTACCCTTCTTGAAAACTGGTACAACATTTGCCAGCTTCCAGTCTACCAGGACCTCTCCAAATTCCCAAAATAATTTAAAAATAATTGAGAGAGGTCCCATGATGACGTCAGCCAGCTCTTTACGCACCCTGGGATGAATCCCATCTGGACCCATGGACTTGTATGGATCAAGGTGGAGCAGCAAATCCTGCAAACATTCAGGGTCGGTCAGGAGTTTGTCATTCCCGCCATCACGGTCCTCCAGCTCAGGGCACCCTGGGTCCCGAAGACTATCATCGTTGTTGAAGACGGGCAAAGAAGGCATTAAACATCTCTGATTTGCCTATGTCATTTTCTGTGAGGAGACCTTCACCATCAAGTAGCAGACCTATGTTTTCTTTGGTTCTCCTTTTTCTGTTCACATATCTAAAAAAAAAAAAAAACAACTTTTTTATTGTCTCCCACAGACATGGCCAGCTTCAACTGTAGTTGGGCTTTGGCCACACAAATTTTCTCCCTACAAACACGAACAGCATCCCTGTATTCCTTCTTCGTCACCTGAACCTCCTTCCAGCAGCCATACACTTTGCTTTTTCACCTAAGCTCCAGAAGAAGATCCCTGGTCAGCCAGGCCGGCCTTCTGCCCCACCTGCCTGACTTCCACTATTTTGGAATTGCCTGATCTTGTGCTTTTAGGAGGCAGTGCTTAAAGACTGACCAGCACTGATGGACGCCAGTGCCTTCAAAAGCAGTTTCCCAGGGGACTTTGCTGACTAGTTCCCTGAGCAGCCTGAAGTCTGCTTTCCCCATATCCAGGGCTGAAGTTTTGGTGGCAGTTTTCCTTCTGTCACCATAAATTCTAAACTCAACCATTTCAACCACTTCATGGCCACCAAGATGGCTGCCAATTGCCACGTCTCCCACAAGACCGTCTCTGTTCTCCAGCAACAGGTCTAGGAGGGCACCTTTCCTAGTTGGCTCCCTTAGCACCTGCGCCAAGAAGTTATCATCTAGGTGCTTTATGAGCCTCCTGGACTTGCTCGTGTCAGCCGTGTGGTGATCCCAGTTGACGTCTGGCACGTTGAAATCCCCCAGAAGGACAAGGGGAGTTGATCTCAATGCATCTCTTAGTTCTGCAAAGAATAATTCATTGGCATTGTTGTTCTGGCCAGGTGGTCTGTAATAGATTCCCACGACGACATCCCCTTTATTTGTTCGTCCCTTAATCCTTACCCAGAGGCTCTCAACTTCGCCATCACCAACCTGAAGTTCCACACAGTCCAGCCCATGCTTCACATACATTGCCACCCCGCCACCTCACCTACCCTGCCTGTCCCTCCTGAAGAGCCTGAATCATCTATTGCAGCACACCAGCCACAGGACTCATCCTACCAGGTTTCGCTTATGCCGATGATGTCGTAGCTGTGGGACAGGGCCAAGACTTCTAGCTCATCCATTTTATTCCTCATACTGTATGCATTTGTGTAGAAGCACTTCAAGTGCGTCTCCCTACACGGAGAACCTTGTGGAGGCGACCGAAGGACCTCACTGGTACACAGTCCTGATTCTAGGGGGCAACTAAATCATGCTCTCAGGTCCAGTTTGTGCATGGGCATGATCTATGGCACGCATAACTACTCTAATACCATCATGGTGTTGCTGACTTGGCCAGATGCCATATTAAAAGTGTAGAATACTATCTCTGACCACATTTATTGTGAGGAAGGAATAAAATTCCCAATTACAATAATAAAAAGTGAAAGGTCCCCAAGAACTGACAGCACATTGCATTGAGGCAGGCATAAACTGCAGTCTGGTACTGCAGCCTTGTGACAAAGACTGTAACAAGAAGAAACAACACTACACTGGTTCATCTCTGTAACATAATTGTTTTGCTGACTGTAATGAGAATGGGAAATGATGCTAATTTAACCCATTCTTTCTTCTGAAGTATTAGTACTAATTCTCTTCAGATGCTCCTCTCCGCTGCTGCCAGTACCAATGTTCTCTGGTGCTGAAAGGGCTCCTGGAAGCATGCATACCTACTTACAGCATAGTTTGTATTTAGTGCTCTGCCAACCTAGTGCAAGTGACAGATATGTTAGCATTTTTTTTTTTTTTTTCCTGTCAGGCTGAACAGCAGGCTACCTTCATTCATTGAATATGTCAAGTAAAATTCACTGAGAGCTCTTTCTCCTGATACAGACTCTAACTACATAGCTCCCATGAGCAGATTCTTATTCAGTCCTTCCTGCATATTAGCATGGTGCAAAGACAGATATTCTCATATTGTTTTTTTTTAAACACTGATTCACACCTATTATTTCAAACTATTATCAAAGCAAGCTTACAAAGGAAAAAGGAGATGAGATAATGTATTGTAGTCTTTTTTTAAGAAACAAATTGTTTTGTGAACAGAACCTGGTCTTAAAAATCATTCTTTCTATGTATTAGTGCTTTATGTTCCCTAATTGCTTCTCGCTGCCAGTTACAACCAGTTTCCTCCAGTTTTCTTATTATTCCTTAACAATCTTCTTCTTGCAGGAAGCCTATCTCCCTCTAGCATCCCCAGTTTATTTGACTGGACAAATTGCTGTGGTTCGCTCAGAGCACATGTGTGTTGATTTGCTGGCTGTTATCTCTGAGAACGGGAAAAGATCTTTCCCTCAGCTGAGACAGTAATTTGGATTTCTTTTCAACAGTCTACTGTTTTCATTATGTTTGCAGGAATTTCACACCTCTGAAAGCCATGCCTTTTTAAAAGTGACCATGAAGTTCAAGGGTTATTAAGGTAAACAGCCATATAAATGTGCTGCATAAATGTCATTTAATCAGGAATCTTGAGAAAATGTGACCCCAAATGAATTTGAGGCTGGAGAGAATAATGTTAATCTGATAATTTTTTTATTGTTCTGAAAATCAAATCAGTCTTAAAATTGCATGTAGATGTTGTTGTTGTTGTTGTTGTTTTTTAGCTTTTCAGTGCTGAGGTTACATGTAAAATATTTTGTTGATGAAAGAGTTGTAGAACCTATTCTGAGTGAAGAACAATTAAGAGTTTTCACCTTGCCTGTATTTATGAATATTAACTGGTGGCTCTTTGATACCTCCATGAGAAACACACATAAAGAAGTTATCCTTGGTACAAGGAAAAGAAACCAAAAAGAAATTTAGGGGATCACTTTTGGAGAAAGGATTAAAATTCCATTCTCTGAATCTGTCTCAACCAGTGCTTTGACCACTACACCATGAGGGACCACAGGTGTTTGCTTTTTGTGTAAAGATCAAAAAAGAAAGCAATCCTTCCGTGAGCTTGCTAAAGATGTTGGTGGAAGATGGTATGGAATATTACATTCCCCACTGGTGAATCATCATACAACCAATCTGTTTTACCCTAACAGGGTTCTGTCATCTGGTGTCTCATACAGAGCATATCGATCTGCTGCCCTAGCCCTTAGCTGGCTTTTGCTCTCTGCTTGTTTCTAAGATGTTTCCTTGGCTTTCTGTTCTCTTCCTGTCCATTGTTTTCTCTGAGCTGTAATTCTATCAACTCTGATTCCTGCAAGCCCTTTTAATTTTTTTGTATACGCTTTCTTACTTTTTTAATTATTATTCCTATCAATATTAGTCAGGTCAAAAGAGCATTTTTGCAATAGCTTATCTATTAACTTTGGAACCTACATTTCAAAAATGTGGCATATAATGTATAGAGTTTGGACAATATAGTAGTATGCAAATCCTTCACTGTATTAAGACTTTGTACTGATGGGTTTTATATACCTAATTGTCTAGGTGCAAAAGAAATACCAATTTCAGGGGAACACAGCATAGTTCAGTGCAGAGAAATTGAAAACCTTCACCTTTATGACTTTCTGAAAACCAAAGCAAAAAGATTCACAGTATCCGAGATTAATGCAGGAAACAGAAACTGGTGCTACTTAACCTTCTTCCAAAGCAGTTGCTGGATTCAATTTCCAATAGGAACTGATAGGTGAACCCATACAAGAAGGGCATGACTCAAAATAAATGTTTCCAACTAGATAAACCAACTAGCAGTGCACCTCAATCCCATTAGTTTTTGATAGCACTCAGGGCCCTTTCAAAAAATAAATAAATAAAAATAAAAATAAGTACATTGCCACAAAATATTATTATTATCAAATGGAACAGATCTTTTTATTACATGGAAAACATGAAGTAACCTTCTAAATATAAGGTATTCCAAAAAAAAAAAAAAAAAAAAAGAAGTTCATGGAGTGAAAAGTTATGAGCTTAGGTTTTTATAAGATTTGAAAGGTCAGGAGGGTAAGCAGATGGTTAGCTGTAGAATTCATTGTGCTTTTAGCAATTGTTTTGATGTTCCAGGTGAAACCTTGCAAGCTAATGAGACTGTAAAATTCTACGACCCTGCATTAGAGTGAGGATTGTGCTCATAATATGCATGTGATTTAGAGATCAATCTATCACTCATTTATCATCTGCCAAAATCTCATAGGATTCAGTGTGATTAATATCCTGAAGTACAATTTTTACTATTCTTTAACAGCGAATCCTTTTTTCTGTCCATTTTGCATTTATTTTCTTTATGAAAGTAACACAAGCTTATGATAATGAAGTGATACCCTAGTAATGCCAAATGACTTTCCAGCAACCTTTCTGTACTCAAAAATTACATACTTCTATAAGGCATTTACAATATATACATGTATTCAGAGATTATTATTGCTCACTCTTGTTCATATATGACAAGCTGTGCTCAACAGATCCCATATTATCAGGGTCTCAGTGCGGTACCTTGTGAGGTTAACGACATCAGTACAGAACAGGGCTCTGAGCTTGCCAGCACCTACACAGCAGCCAACAGCAGTGATGCCAAGACTATTACCTTTGTTCTTGCAGTAGCCCAGTAAACAAAACAATTCCCTCTCTGTAGCTGTGTTTTGTTCCAGTGGGTGATGTTTCACGTCTCCAGGAGTATTTCTTCATTGAGTAAAAAGATATCCAGATATGTAGACAACATCTGAGATTACGCACTGGAATTAAGCTGCTCTCCTGGGCTTGCAACGATAGCTTGAATGCAGGTCAAGATTACAGTGAATTTGATTATAAAGCTCATATGGCAGGTCCACCTTGTTAATCTAAATTCAACATATGAAATACAAGACCATGTATGTGACTTCTGGCTCACGACTGAAGTTTCTACCTCAGTATTAATGATGAAATGCTGGTAGAAGTTTCCGGGTGCCTCATAGGAATTGAAAATCATAAATGTTTTTTGTTTGTTTTGAAGAACTTCCTAAACATTTTTTCAAAGATGACCCTCTGTGTTTCAATATACCATGCTAATAAAGACAAGGTGTGGGGTAAATTCCAGTGGCTTCCAACTAATTCAGCTCTCCACAGAGTCTGGGAGAAGACTGACCATGCACAACAGGTGGGTCAAACGAGGATGACCATCAATATTTTGTTAAACCCTAACTTGGTAAAGAAAGGATAAAAGCTGTTTTTTTTCTTACATGAAGGAAGAGGTGTATATGCTTCATGTGCAGGAGGTTATTTTGCAAGTCTTTGAATGTAGTGATACACATCTGTAGAGAAGACCTATTGCCCTCTTCATAAATTCAGCAACTTCTTGATTCAATTCCTTCTTCATCAGGATGAGTTTTAATTGTTCAAAAAGCAACAAATTCTGATTGTGGTAACACAACAGGTAATTTTTGTCATTCTGGACTGATCATTAACTCATGTCCTTGTAAGATTTCTGGTGCTGAGTGGTGGTAGAGGAAGGAGTGTAGGGCTCATGGGAGGCTGATGTTCTAAAACTCCACAGTCTGATTTTCAAAAGCTTGAACCTCTATTCCTACTGAAATAAAGCACAGCAGCTGTAATTAAATAGATTTCTATCAAACAGAAAGGAAGGTAAATGGAAATGATAAGAGCAATGACTGCAAAATTTGTTCAGATGAAATCTCCTACATCTATGTAAATGTAGCACTTTTACAGTGGAAGATGCTATTTGTCATGATTTGAGCATTGACTGTTGTGCTGGCGTTTGTGTAGGTAGGACCCCATTATGTTTTAATGCATAGTGACTTAAAGTTTGTTGCCTAAGGTGACTTATCAATAATAATTAACTTTTGTTCATTTCATTGTTGCTGTGTGCACAGTTTGAAGTCACATTGAGTCCAAGAATTGTTAGTGTGTTACCCTCAGAATCTGAAATGGTTGAAGTAATTCCACCCAAGCTCCCCCATACTCCCACCCCCAGCCTTAGTTCAGCACCTCTGTGTTCACTGGAGTTGGTGTTTAGTTTCTTCTGCACAAAAATGAGTGGTTAACTAAATGCTAATTAAAAGCAGCATGTCAGTTTATTGTGCACAGTAGGAACAGACACAAAAGAACATGAACCTGAATTAACTTTTTTTTTTTTTTTTATTTGCTCAGCAGACTCCATGAGATCTGAGGAAAAATCCTATTAGGATTTTTCAAATGAAAATTTCATTGGGCTTAAGAAGCCCATGATCCTATGAAATATTCTGTTAGAGCCTCCAAATGCCAATGCAGTAGCTCCTCAGCCTGTCAGATCAGTATGCCACAACTTCTGAAACCCAAAAGCTGCAAGACGTCTTGGGCCCCCATTAGTCATGGGACCACTTCTTAAGTATGGACCTGGTCCTGTGAGGTTTGTTGATGTTATGGGACCTGAAGGCATTCAGCAGCTCACAGAGGTTATCAGTGTCCATAATGGTTAGTCCCTACAGGCCTGATCAGAAGTCTGTTGCATTCAATGAGGTTTTGCATTTCACTTAAATGGACTTTAGGTTAAGCCTTAAGATATGGGATAAAAGCAGATAATGAGGGCAGAATGAAAGGCAGACCAGAGGAGGAATATGAAGAGAACTGAAGCATGAGAAGAAGCTTGGAGAACTGGAGAAGCTCACCTCACAGATGCAGTAAAACTCAGTTGATTTATCATCTTTGGCTACCTCATAACACTTGTGGGTGCTAAACCTACAATTAAAGCAAATAAAAATGATTTTATTGTTGGCAACATTCAAAAATAAATCTGTACAAACCAAGGGCAGACCTTCACTGGTGCAGTGGAGCTCTACCCAGTTACACCAGCAGGAAGTAGGGATACACAGAGTTATACAGATCCATTTTTGAATGCTCCCAGCAGCAGAGAAGATGGGGGATTTTCCTGTGCTTTTAAGTACAAAAGAGCTGTTTCCTTTAGCTCTTCTGTTGTGCATGTTTGGGTTGATCTACCATGTATGTGTTTTTCATGAACCATCCCACACTGTAGATCTTCCCCATCACTATCTAATACTTAGTGCCCCTGCTTTGCTGTTCATGTGGGTCAGGTTGTGTGGCCTTCTCATCGCTGAATGACCACCTCCCAAACTATGAGAAATGTTATGTCCAGACACGCCAGCGGGGATCCAGCATACTACCAGAGGGAAAGTTTTTCAGCTGCCTTCTCTTTACTCCTTTAACCTCCCTTTGTCACTGTTTAATGTATGAGATATCAGTTTGATATGGTAGAAGAGCTTTTGTTTTAAAGGACATGCTAAGTAACAAGCTATGCAAAAGATAGAGTAATAACTTACACGAGCAGTAACGATTTTACTGTAAGATCTTTAAGCAACCAAATACTGCTAGAAAACCCAAGAGATGCATTTTCTATGAGTCTAATCTAGTTACATCTTAGTATAAATGTGCTGTTCTTCTAGTTGTATGGAGGATATAGGGCAGAAATCAAAAGCTTGAAGTCAGTTTTGGCTCAAGCCAAATTCATAACACAGCCTATTAGTTACAGTCTCAAGAGTGCTGTAACCTGCAGTACCCTGTAACAACCCCCTCCGGAAGGCTAGAAAGCACACCGTCACCACAACACAAGGGATCCAAGTACTTTCTCTCCACCCCTTTGTAGAGTTACAGTACAACTACAAATGTGGTACCAGGACATGGCAGAGTACAAGTGGAGGTCTGATGAACAGAAGTAGAAAATATTTAAGCATGATGCATTACTGCCCATCCTTATCTTACTTCCCTGTTATGTCATGCTATACCAGTATTTTGTCAGATCATTTGGCTTTCCTTTTCCAGACTGTTACTTTCAACTAGCTCTTAATTTCATCTGGCTAAGAAGCAAAAATTATATTGTAAAGAGACAAAGATGTCTTCAGATTTGCCAGTGGCGTGAAGTACTTGTAAGCTTTTGATGGTCTAACCATATAAATCTAAGATTTGAATTGTTTCAGATACACTTTAGTTATTTTCTTATGAAGCCTTAAAGAAGTTACCAGGTTTTCATGCTTTGCTCAAAGCTCATAAGAAGGATAAAGATTTCCAATACTACCAGCAATGGAGTTATTCCCTTAGCTCCAGATTTGGTCTTCCAGCTTCAGTGACTCTGTGAATGGGATCATCTTCTAAAAGCTGCTGATCAAGTTTCTTCAGTCCTGAAGACCTTTAGTGTTCAATACCCACCTCGTTTTTCTAGTGAAATTAGGGATCCCATGATACTGCCATATCCTGTTCTGTCTGATCTATTCTCTAACAAAGTACTTCAACATACTAAGAATGCAATTGTTACACTCCATTAAATCACTGACTTGGTTTGTTCCTCAGTATCTTAGGCTGTGTGCTGTTACTGAATGCATAAAGGATTATTCATTGAATCGTTACTGGTCATCTGTGGAATTTTCACATGCTAAGGAATCTCTCCAATTTCAAGAGCAGCTGTTGTAGCAGGTTGAAAAATCAATGGGCTCTTTCCAACAGATAACACAAATCCCTTCATGATACCTGTAGTTTCTCATTGAATGCCAACAATTTATAATGATTTAGGACCACAGGAACAGAAATGAGCTTAACCACAAGTCTGTGACAGAGGCTTGAAAAGACATGTTGTGAACTTTTACTCTGAAATCATCAATCTCTTTGAACTATAGGAGATTCCCAATTACCTATCACTACTTATTTCCTTTCTTGTTAGATGGTCCCGGCAACACAGGTTGGACTTTATTGTATGATTATGCTAAGCTTTCTGGGAGATTCCAGTTATTGAGGGGACTAATTTCCTAACTACTTAGAAAATCCATTAATATCTATTTCTTTAATATAGGTGTTATACAGTCACAAATATGGATCCTGAGGAAGTGAACGCAGTCATTCATCATACGATGAGCTTCAGAAAATAAGCTCAAGGAAAACAAGATATCCATATGGCCTGTATAATATCTGTACATTCACCGTGTACATTGGATCATGTTCGCCATCGCTATCAGAAAGGCTCTTCAGCATGTGGGGACCAGGCCCCTTATTTCCACTGCATTATTTTTCTCACTGGAGCTGTACAGGAGCCTCTGTGCAAGTTCCAGATCCCAGGTAGGACTGAGATGTCTGAATTGGTTTCAGCTCAGTGGAAATGAAGTGTGAAAGCATGAGGTAACCCCGTGCTGTTGTTCACATACAATGATTTTCTGTACTTGATACAGAGAATGAGCAACTGATGGGTTATTTTTGTGGTATACTTTCTATTATGAAGCATAAAATGTCCTAGAATTCTAAAAGCTGTTAACTAGTGCAGTCATTTAAAGTGTTATTGATGCTTAATAGGAGCATATGTAGTCACATTAATGGAAATGTGGTAGTGGTATTGTAACACTTAGCAACAGTTCCTTGTCCCTGCATGTTCAGAGTACGTGTGATTTATTTACTAGACTAAAATCAGGCAGATCGTTGTCATTCTGTGATTACCCATGCACCCTAGGTATGGATGGCCAAGTGTAGATTAGATAACCAGAAATGTGCCAGGATCATTGAGAAAACACATAAATTGGACTGTGATATGCAAATTTCAAACTGTTTTCCTTCAGACCTAACTGAAAATATATTTGTCCATCTCTGCATTAACACCTACTTAAATGCTTTATCAAATATTATAATAAATATCTCAAATGTAATAAGTATTGAACTTCTTAAATTTCCCTGGATCCTGTTTAGCACAAGGTACAGCAACTGCACTAGAATTACAACCTGAAGATTTCTTTGTGTTATGACTCCTTGAGCTTTCTGCATCATCATTTATAACGCAATCTGACTTAGAAATACTGTCAAGATTTTTATTAAAGTTTTAATGGATATAAAGTACATCTAATATTGATGATAAAGGGTTTTTTATTGTTCAGAAAAATTACTTGAGGCTACCCTTTGGGCTTTTTTCCTCCTCTTGTTGAAAGGATGCACCTCAGAGCCTTTCTGAATCTGTCCTGACAAAAGGGGCTGCAACTACAAAACAGAAAAAATATCAAAGATCATCCTAGATTAAAAGATCTACGTTAAAATTAGTAACACTTCCCCATAAGTACAGCATATAACTAGCAGCACATCTGGAGAGTGCAAAGGGGTTTTAGAGACTGTCTGATCATATCTTGAATGGTCTGATTGATACTACTTGTAGACACGATGTCGAGGGCTATGAAAGAAGTAATTGCAGAGTTTCTATTTGTCACAATATTCCTTGATGGGATTTCTGATGCTAGTAATTTGTCACAGCGGTTCATTGTCTTGCCGGATGTCAAGCAGAATGGAGATGCCAGAGAGCTGATGATTTGCTTTAAGAATGTCAGTGTCAGGACTGTGGGAGCAGATTGATAGTGAGTATTGGGGTGGCTGAGGAAGGGCTCGATGTTTTAGGAGAGGATTGGTGGCTGTTGCCATTTTTGTATATGCTTCAATACCTGCATTCAAACTCCTATTCTTTCTGAGATCTCACCTGAAATGTATTTGATGCTGCACAGTCTAGCAATCCATGTATGTTTTGAACCTGAACCTACCCAAAATGTATTACACAGCAGGTCTGTTTGGGATTTACAGCTTCCCACAGCATTTTCCCCACAGCTTACAAACTGTGGGGAAAGACATCTCTCCCTGAGACACTTCCCCGTGCCACTGTACCACAGTAAAGACTCCTGTTGCAGGCTGGTGACTTCCTATCAAGGAGTAAAAGAGGTGTAATTACAGACTAGTTTTTCTTTGGCTGCAGAGGGATGACCTTGGCAGGTCTAAGGCAGGTCTTACCTCTGCTACCCAATACTTCTATGATTTCTCACTCCTTGGTCTTTCCCTTGCCTGGGAAAGGACAGAGTGGGGACAGTAATAGTTAGTTCCCATCACTGACTTTGTAATCCATTTGCATGAAGAACATTTTAAGACATAGGCAAGTCCTTCCCATACGAACATATTGCATGGTATAGAGGGATCCTAATGTTGATAGAAGTTTGTGGGGATTCATTTATACAAATTATAATAAGTCATATTATTGCATCAGTTATGTCCTACATGGGTTTCACATTTAAAAATACAAAGGAAGAACTATAAATGTAACTAGAATCAAAACCCTGGCATTTCTCAGAAACTCTTCTGTTAAGTCTGTTCTATCATTTTTCTTCAACAGTTTGTGCATAAATAAATGATAGGAAGGGTCACTGATCTCCTCTGGAGAAAGGTAGCTATGCCTTCTGTCATATCACAGCATGGAAAAACAACTTAATGATTAGATATGTCATTGATGGCAAGTTCCAGACATAAGCTGCATAAGCAGCTTGGACGTAATGGACGTAATGGACGTACAGAAAAAGCCGACTGTCAAAACACGTATCGGTAAAGTGCCCATGCAAGCTCAGGGAGTGTAAATAAAGGCAGAAAGGAAATAACGCAATGGGGAAAATAAGCTTGGTCCAAGAAGATCACGTTGCAAGTTGAACAGTGTTGTGGCCTCTCACTGGGATATTCGGTGGCTGCCATAATATGGCCATCAAGCAGGCAAATAAATAGGGGAGACCACAAAAACAAGGGAGTGGGATGTGGAGACAAAGTTTATTTGTCCATTCTATGCCAATTTGTTTCAGACCATACAAATAAAAATACAGAATGGATGAGAATCTGGCCTGAAACACAGGTCCTTGTTGTCCTGACAGTTTCAGTACACCATATATAACATGGATGCTTTTATTCTCACTGACACATATTGTTATGCTCAGGCTGTGCAGTAGTCTCCGCAGAGCCATACAGCCCACGTGTTGGGCCTAGCTGAGTGCTGACTGAGCAAATGCACTTTCTCTGCTGCTACAGCCACTGCTACTGCCCAGAGACTCAGGCAGATGGTCACAGGGGAGCACCTAGTTCAATCTGTAGGATGCACCTGCAGGTGCTGTGTCTCGGTGTGTTAGTACATAGTGAGATAGAGTATGTGGTTACTATACGTAGGGAAGAAGAGGTTGCTGGAGGAGGATGCTGTATTGGCCAAACAAACAGAGGTTTGAGTGAAGCTTGTGGAAGAAGAAATTGGATGAGAAGGGAGAGCAAAGCAAAATAAACATGACTGCAGAGGCAATAATAATAATAATAATAATAATAATAATAATAATAAAAAGTGGGAAAGCAAGAAAAAAAAACGAGGGAGGCATGCAGTGGGAAATTACTGACTGGGGAGTGTGTCACAAGATGTTACAGAAAGGTAGAACAGAGACCAGAGTGAACGTGGGAAGGAAAAATACCAGGGTAGCAATAGTGAATAGGATATCCTGAGCAAGGTTGGTATAACAATATTCAATGACTAAATTGTTTCATTGCTTAGTGTGTTTTATCAGGATATAGTAATTAATCTGTCAAATGCATTTTTAGTAGCATCTGGTCAGCTCTTAGGATGTATAGAAATACAAATGGATGAATACATCAGAAAAGCCGGGAGTGACAATTTAAAAACATACCAGGGCACTATTTCTTTCTGCTGTTCGTGCAGCTTAAAGTAATAATTTCTGAAAATAGAATTATCAGTCATTAACTAGAAAGCTGAATAATAAAATTACATGCTTATTTTACTGCTTTATAGTTCAAGAAGGGTAATCAGATTTTTAGGTTGGCTAGAAGTATAAGATGTGTCCCCTTCTAGAACTGTGTGTGCAGGCTTCTTTGGCATGATTTTCTGTATAAGGAAGGCACAGACGTGGCAGTACCTGTTATGTCCCCATGGATCTGAGACACGAGTGTTACAGATGCTATCAGTTAACTCAAAATGAACTGCTAAGTCTTAAAATAAATTTCAGAGACAAAGACAGTGTTGTTAATTATTTTTGTTAATTTCTTTTTCTAAAGCTGACTCTTTAAGGAGGTATTAAATACTTGTATGTAACAGCAGATAATGTTTCTGGGCTTGCCTTCTCTGTCAGAGATAATTAACTCAGGAAGAAAGGTGAAATCTCTTCTGTGTGTTTTCATATTGCAACTCCTCATTACTCCAGTCTGTCCACATGCCCTGAATGATATCAGGAGTCTCTGCCCAAATGCCTTTTGGAGTGTGGTAGCAGGCAGATAAAGCGGTTAATGATGTCACTATAATGGATCATTATTTTTTAGTGCCAAGCTCTTAGCAATTTTATATTTTCTGTCTTTCACACCTGGAATCCATAGGTTAAAAGCGAGTTTGGACATATCCATAAGGTGAGGGAACGTTTTAAGACAGGTGATCATGTACTGTAGCGCCATCTCACCAGACAGTGAAAAAGCTGGATAGTCTTATCTATAAATCACACTGAAGCTTGGCACAATTCACCTCTGCGTTGAACAACTTGAGAGTGGTTAGGTTTTCCTATTAGAAACAGAACCAAAATGTATTTATCAGAAACATCTGGAGTCTGGGAGAAGTATGTGCTGCTCATCAGGTGGACGGCTTTGAGGCTCGTGCTGTTGAGGTGACATTAAATAACACTCCGTGAGCTGACGTGGAAGATGATTTGGCACTGCAAGCAGGGGGGCTGTTGGTGGCAGCGGCAGAAGACAGGACAAGCTGACCACAGTGGGACCGTGCCTTAGCAGATGAGACTCTGAAAGGAGATGGTTTTTGTCTCAGGCCTTACAAGCCCCCCCCCCTCCAAGGGCTATCAAGTCTTATGTGCTCAAATGTGACTACATGAGTATGACAATTTGTAGCAACTGCAAGTTCTTCTTTAGCTTTTATTTGCTTCAGATACCCATTCCCTTTTTGCCTAATGATGTGTCCTTGTTTGCCATGTGAAATGCAAGCTGACCAGTGGTTTGACCTGTCAACTAATTACCAAAGATAAAGTCTTAGACTACAATGCTACTGCATGATCATTTCCCTTAAGCACAATCTTCCACGTTCAAAAAAAAAGTGCCTCTTTTTGTTTGGTTAATGACTATATTTTGTCTTGAAGTGATACAGTGATTTTCATTTGAGGTGAGCTTCCAGGTTGCCATTTAGAAAGATGTGTTTTGGCGAGGCTCCGTTAGGCTTCTTTGTATTCTTGCTTGTCCTTCAGCTGGGAGGGCGGGCAGCTGTATTCCCAAGTATAGGCCACCGGAACCATCTCATTCAACCCTAGTTCCTTTATTTCACTTTCTGCTGGTGTGGTCCCACAGTATCATTAGTTTATTCGTGGGCTAGTAGGAAGTGCTTTACCCAGTGTTCACAGTCCCTTATTTTTGCCCCATAAACTCCCTCTCTAGGCTTTAGCAGCTACATTGCAGGCTACAGAAATATTGTGCTACCTGTGACTGACAGTTCCTGCAGAGTTTCTGCTTTCCAATAGAGAACGCATTCATTTGCACATTGCTCCTTTGGTTACCATTGTTAAAGATTATCAACTTTTCCAAAGGCTTGGTGATGGAAGAAGGAAGGGTGTGTGTATCCTTTTCCTTTTCCTTTTCCTTTTCCTTTTCCTTTTCCTTTTCCTT
>CM021771.1:2354303-2382918 GCA_011076525.1 Nettapus auritus | reverse complement strand
CTTTTTCTTTTTCTTTTTCTTTTTCTTTTTCTTTTTCTTTTTCTTTTAATATTAATTACATCTATTCTGTTTACATCAGCATATATGAAATAAGCGAGGTCAGCCTTCCATTTTGGTACTACCTTAGTTATTTACCCTGGAAAATGACTGAAGACAGCAACTAATCAAGAAATAATGTAGCAGTAATATGGAAGTGATTTATTTATTTATTTATTTATTAATCAGACCTTTGTGCAATTGTACTTTCATGAATTCTGAGTTTTTCATGAGTACGTGAATGCAAATCAGACGACCTATTTCTTTACATGCAAAACTTAGAAAAGATCTTTTCCATAAAATTTCTGCTAAAGGCAGTGAAGTATAATATTGAGTTTTCCATATTTCTGAGGAATTTAGTGTTAAGATATGTTAAGTCCTGATGTTAAGATATCAGGACTATGTCCCTGTGCTGTTCCCATAATTACGTTTTTGTTTTTTTTTAATAAGTTGCATACTGTAACTATGGATATGCTTTTCTGAAGCTTGTATAAGGTGCAGGAACCAGCAAAATATCAGGTAAATATTTATGTTAAATGATGTTTAGGGCATATAGAGTTTTACTGATTTCTTTTTAGAATCCATAAAATTTGTAGTGACTTCAGACAGACTGATAATTTGATATTCCAGTCTGTCTTACATTAGATTTTTCTGTTGTCCTATGTTCAAAAATTTTGTATACAATTGAAACTTATTGACCTGAGTGAACAGTGGAAGATTTAGGTGAAGAAGTACTGTTCTTTTTGTTTTGTTTTGTTTTGTTTTAATATTGCCCTGGAAAAAAAATAAAAATAAAAATAAAATAAAATAAAATAAAATGCTATGATTACTTTCCAGTACACACACACATTTAAACAGCTTATGTTAGCTTACTGGGTAAGTGGATAACTTGACTATCTTAGAGAAACACATTAGGCAAGTAAGACAGTCCCTTGGAGAAAATAGTAAGAAAAAGAAAGCTAAGATTATAGACAATGAGAAAAACATCAGAGAAGAGTGTATCTGACAGTTTGTAGTACAAGTGAATAATTTCAGTAAAATTTGACAGAGACTGAAAGAGCAAAAAATCAAGGCTAAGTTATACAGAGTGAATGTTATTTATCCTAGTGCAACAATTTCAGCTCTTGATTACTGTTGGCATTCAAGATATAGATAAAGTTCAGCTATAGAAAAGCGTTACAACATACCCTTTTTTTAGATGGAAGTCTGATAAAGGGGCCTTAGCAAGAAGGCAGAACAGCTACTAAATACTTTGAAAAATAAAGTACTGAAGTAAATTTTGAGTTCTCATTAGAAAATGTTTTACAGAGAAAAGGATCTAATTCAGAAAGGACAGATCTATGAAGAGTTGAAAATAGCAACTCTAATTAAATTGCAGTGATTTCAGCAGGCAGGGGATGACAGAAGCATCTCTTTGAAAATCATTCTTATCAGGCTTGGACCCTTAGCCAACAAAGGAGAAGAAAATGGGAAGTATTAAGCAGAACATGAAGCTCTTACAGTAAATTACAAGTAACAAGAAAATATGTCCTTCCAGAAAGAGAGGGCCAAAACACTTTTTATAGACAGAGGCTAAACAGCTCACCCTTGGCAGAGAGTAAACGTGTCTTGCAGCATTAGCTGGATGCCACCAGCAGTGCCATGCTTTAGTAGGAGCTGTGGGAGTCCACAGAAAATGTTCCAGTGAATTCCCAAATATCCTCAGGATTACAGCCAGATGAACGTGTGATTAAAGTGACTAGCCAATTGGTTTGCAAGGGGCTTGTTCACCAGATACAAACATTCCCTGACACAGACATGGGACTGGAATAAACTACTCCATGTCCCTCACCATGCCCAAAAGAGCATCCCCTGGTTTTGGCATCTTTCCCTCCGCTGAGTGTTAGAAACCCCTGCTTGCTATTGAATGCAGTATTGAATGTGCCATGTATTAAATTGTGCAAATGGTTTTCACATCTGTTTTTCTGCCGCTCTTAGACCAGACTTTGTGACCAATAAATTCACAGGCTGTCAGACTTGCCCGTGGATGACTGATACATTACTGAGATTATATAGATGTGGTTGAAAAATGTGGGTGAAGATGACCTGCAGAAGATCTGAAGGGAAAGCATTTCCTTTCTCAGTGAGGTAATAAAAGTTGGTCATTCAGAAAAAAATGGTCAGGAATAAGATGGTCTAGTGTCAAATGGAAAATTAAAAAGTGAGAATGTGAATGGTAGTAGTTTAATAAATAAAAGAGTATGTGGCTTACAGATGATGAACTAGTAATCAGTCTCATCAGAGAAACACAACAGTTTGATATTCGCTTTAGGAAAATGCTGAACAGATCAAGTCCCAGTTTTCTTGTGCCCATCCTAGAGCTGTGTGCTGTGAATGGGGTGTGGGATAATGGTGCATTGCTGTCTTTTGTGGCTCAGAGAAATTTGAGAGGTGTTTGGTGCTACAGTCCACTGTACTCCTCTCTCTCACACACAGACCTCATTTATGTCATTTACTATATGCATTTTGAATTAATAGCCCTCTAATTGTTCATGCTTGGGGCAAGGACTGTCGTAGTACTCATAGGTACTGCTACAGAGCAAATAAATCACGGAAATTGTCTTTGCTCCATATTCTACACATTTTAAAAATATTTTGCCTCCAGTCCCTAGTTTTGGCAGATACTTTTTTCATTATTTTAGTTTGATTACGTTAGGGATTTGGTAGTGATTTGAAATGGTCAACAATTGTGAGTACCTTTTTATATGAAAAATTACGTTTTGGAACTTAATTAGCATCATAGTGTGATAAATTAATGCCTACCTTCTTAAAGAGGTGTCTTTGGGGGGGGATTTTTCTGAAATTAGACCTGAAAATGAAATGAATGACTAAAAAAAGGGAAAAGTAAGAAGTTTTTGTTTGGTTTTTTTTTTTTTTTTTTTTTTTTTCTTTTTTTTTTTTTTTATGCAGAAGTTCCTCTAGGCTATATCCCAAATTGTTTCAGTCTCATTTGAAAGGACATGTAAATTGAAAAATGACAGTGTTTTCTTTATTTATTACTTTAGGAGGTCAATGTTTTGGTCTTGGCTTTGGCAATACTTTCCTGAATGATAGTAGGTAAAAGCAAGTACCTGTCCAGAGTTGCAGAGCTGCCCCTGATGTCATCTGGTAGCAGCTAGTAAATTCCTACAAATGTTAGAAATATTCTCCTAATTCATCCCAAATAGGGAGCCGAGTGATTATAGATTATTTTGTAAATACACTTTGGAATGTGTAGTACAATGGTTAAGCCAGAAACCATCTCTGTGATTTAGCCACCCAGCACAAATTACAACCTTATTTGTTGATTGAGTACTGGAATTCAGAGCTAATATTAATACAAATATTGGTCAGTTTAATTTATATCAACATTGATTTAGACCATGGTAATAGCTAAAATATTGTACAAATTCATTTATTAAGTCAATATTTAGAGTAAGAAGGCAATCTCCAAAACCTCTAAATGTCCAATTATTTAATATTTATACCTACAGCCTAAAATGAATTCAGTTTTACATCTTCCAAAATTATGAAATAGATTGCTTTCACACAGAGGCTGCACGAACCAAATATAACCCTGCAAAAACTTTACGTTGTGGTAATAAAACTCTAACTCTGTAAAACTAATATTATAAAGTGCTGACACAAGCCTAACTATAGAGATACAAATGGCAACACTATAATAATCATTCTTGTTCAATTTCCCACCCAATGGATGCAGCAGGGAGTTGAAGCGCTGTCTTTTCAGACCTGTGAATCTCCTGTCAGGATAATTTCATATGCTGATGTATGTGTCTTGTACAGGATTATATTACGTTAGGATCACACTTATATTTTGAAACCCCTGAAGCATGCAATGCAAAAGTGGACCAAAACAGCTTCTAGTCTTTATCTCCCCCATCAAATTGTCTTCCCATGAGAGGCAGAGCTCTGCTCTCTGCCCTTTTCAGTATGTTTACCAGCTTGAGTCTTTCATTCAAAATCATTTTATCCCAGACAGTTTAAGATTCCTTTTAAGGTTGATTGTGATTTTCTCCTCCCATTTTCCTTCTTGAGTGAAATTATATATTCATCAATCAGTCTATTTTTGTTTTAAATCCATTCCTTCAAAGACTGGGCTATCTGAGGGCAACCCTTTCTCAGAAATTATAGGCTATCTGTTGCATGAAACAATCATTTAAATGATGCCTCTGTAATCTCTGTTCCTAGTCAATTTTAGAGACGATGGCAGACAGAGCTATTATCAGTATAACTGACTTGAAGAAATAAAGGGAAATGCAGATGTTGTCTTGTTGACAATTTTATGAGTAAGCTGAGTGCAGGCACTGAGAGCTGATCATTGATATGGGCAAGATTTGTCAGGGGGGCAGGATGGAAGTGTGACAAATACAAAATTTGCAATGCTTTTTAATCAAAATGTTTCTGCCCTCCTTCTTGAAGGATTTCTTCGTGGTGCTGGAAGAGATCGGGAGCCAGAGATCCCCTTCTGTAGTCACTGGCAGTGACAAAGGGACTGGCCAAGAGCAGTCAGTGTACACACAAGTAAGTGCACTTACAAGAGAAGGTAGCCCAATTATCACAGCATATGGAAAATAAGATGGGACAGGCTGGCTGCTATCCTTTTCCTCGCACATGTTTTAGCAGTTGCAGCCCGTTCTCTTGTTTTAAATGACACAAGACCATGCCAGCAAATAATCTCAGTTGCTATAATAATCTTTAGGCCAGTCACTAAAGACCCATATTTACCATGTGCAGCTAAAGTTCACTGGTAATGGAAGATGGCAAGATGGAAAGCAATCAGTTTTGTCATTTTTGAGTGAACAGATTGAGTGACTGAGGTTGTTCTAAGCTACTCATACTTACAGCTGATAACATTGCCATCTGATAGCACTTTCATTCTGAAAAAAGAGGTCTAGGAAAACAAGTCTGTTCCTAAGCAGCATGTTTTAATTTTTGTGGCCACTGCTATTTTCACAGTTGTTCAATATTTTTGAAGATCTGTATTGATTTCTTTGGGGAGGGGAGGAAAAAGTGCTTGATAAATACTCTCTGTTCTTTGTGGTTGGCTCCTCCCTGTAACTACTGGGTTAGACAATCCACCAATGACAAATAATTTGCCATCTGCGTAACTGTATCACCAGATTCTGAGCCCCATTTTGAATAGGCTCATTTTGAGTTTTAGAAAAGAAGAATTGCTGAGACAAGTTGCTTAGAAGAAATTATTATTTCATTCTCTTTTTAGTGAATTCACATTAGATAAAGGATGAATAGTACAAGTTTATAAAGTGTCTGCCTCTTTATGTTTGCATGAGGATTTTTTATTTTTTTTGAGAACTTGGCAGAGTAGACTAAACAGTGAAAACCTGGATGATCACATGCTCTGAGCACAAGAAAAGCAGTCTGTTTGTTTTTTTTTCTTAAATGAAAGACAAATAAACAGAACTACCTACTGGTCAAACATATTTTAAAGAGCTTTTCTACAGTCTGAATTAGCATGATTAGTTACTGTTTAGAAGAATAATGCTATCTGATAAACAGTAAAGAGGGTAACTCAGTAACTGTAACTGACTTGGGTTCTATGGCACAAAAAAAAAAAAAAAAAAAAAAAAAAAAAGGATGATTTTTACTTATTTTTTCTTTGCTTTTGGAGACTGGATAGCTTAGCAGAGGTTCATGACTGCTGTTAGTTGTATAACCATTTGGGTATACCCATCTGGGAATACAAATATAAGAAATCTAGGGCTTCTAGCAATGCAGGTCCTCTTCTGCTGCAGTCTTTCCCCCAGCTCTACCCCTGGTGAAAGTAAGAAAAATAGACCAATTACTTCCCTAATGTTGCATCACTAGGTGATTCACACAGTGATGAATCCTTGCCTGACACGTTAAAGCAGGCTTAAGGCATGATGAGAGAGTTATGAAATCATTTTAATGGAAGTGTTCTTTAATGAGTCTGTTTCTTGTCCTCTATTCTGGAACTCTCTAATAAACAACATTTCAAACAACTCTTTAATGTCACCTGTGGAGAAGTACCCAGATGTAAAATGCATCTCTTTTCCTATTCTTTTTGATACATATTTCTGGTGACTTTTTCAGAGTAAGTGAAAAGCAACAATGGGAGGAAGAGTTTGTGTGAATGATTATGCTTTTTTACGCTTTTTTTTTTTTTGTCTGGCTAATTACAGAATTTATTGGACTCTGGTTCCTTAATTTTTTTAATTAAATCCTTATTTTAGTTATGCTAAGAGTTAGCATGTGTAATTCTCCAGTCTATGGGTGCCTTATGAATATAAATGCATTGTTATTAACACTGCTTATCATAACCAAATATCTTTCTCACACTGCTTGACTACTGGGAATCATCATCATCAAAAAAAAAAAAAAAAAAAAAAAAAAAAGTTTTAATGCTAAAATCTGTTGGGTGTGTGCCAGAAATTGTGCTGAACCTCAGGAGGAAGGAGCAGATTTATTTGAGGTATGAATGTCCTTATAGACCAAACAAGGGTGAATATCTGTGTAACCATCATAGACTGCATCTAATTGACATGGTGCAGTGCAACAAGGAACATGAAAATTCTCTGCATTAAAAACGTTTATGCTGGCTGTTGAGGCTTTTCCCTACCAAGTAATTGCAGCATGTTGTTGCATACTGAGATCTGAGTTTGCAGCATTTCATGTCCACTGCATAATGCTCAGTGCAGGCTACAGCAACTGCGTTGACCTCTACTGGATTAATGCCTACGAGATTTTGGTACAGTATCTTTAATGCTTTTATAGAAATCTGGACTTGGTACCATGGGTGAGAGCTGTGTCACTGAGATCAGTAGGATTAATTATGAATTTGAAATTAGCGGTGTGTTGATGTGCAGCATCGAACTGGGACATTCACAGGGCAAGAAAGCAAGAGCACCAGCATCATGGTAGGGAAGAACAATGGATATTGTCTCTTGGAGGACTCTAGGATAATGCACAAGAGTGCACAGGTTCAGTTCCCAAGGTGTCTGCGGTGAAGCATCCCTAAAGCTGAAGTGTTAACTAATGCAGTTTGGGGCAGAAAAGGCACCCAGGGCTATCCTCAAGGCTGAAAGTGATGTATAACTGTGAACCCTGGCCTGCTCACTTCTATTTCAGAGATTTGTAGTTAACCACTGCTGGTATTTGGAGAAGTGTGAGGTTAAGTAAAATTGAGCAACCTGAATTCCATGTCAGTGCCCTTTTAGTCCACCATTATCACTTGTTTTTAAATATAACCTCTGAGCACTACCTCTTATTTCACAAAAATACCGTCAATTTCCCAAAATAACAGTACATGACTTTCATGTACTTCTAAATACACAGTATTTCAGAAAATGAAAGAAGCTATACTTCTAGCATGCAAGCAGTGGGATGCTCTTCATTTATGTGGGTGTGACTGAAGGCACAGTCCTCCTAGTTCAGTAATAGCCCATTTCTCATGCTCACAAATTGTAGTGGTTCCAGTGACCTCACACAAGTGCAAATCCAGCACCCTTCCAGGTTGTCGGGGGTTTTCCCATTCACCTCCATGGATGTCAAGACTCTGTGACACACATTGGATGCAACAAGATCACAGTTCTTAGAGTGGAAAATGAAGCTTTAGGATATCTGAAATTTTAAGTCAGGATATGAGACTAGCCATTTAACTTCCTTATTTTATGAAATATTCCCCTAAAATATTGTCTGATACCTTACAGCTACTCAAAATATAATTAATTAATCTTAGGATGGCTGTTCAGTGGTCAATTGATAAAATAATTCTTTTAGTTTTTATAAATGCTTGAAAGAATGGTATTTTTTGCAAAGACTGCCAAGTAAAAGGTAAATTGACAAGTAAAACCTTGATAAGTTTTGCAAAGTAAGCAAGTATTAAAATGTTTGCTGTTGGTACAATGAGTGTGTGCAAGGATGACAGGATACTATTTCTGGTGAAGTTAACACTTTCTGTCAATAGCACTGCACAGAGTAAATTTCAACATAGTTTAATCAATTTTTTAAATTTGAATGAATCACATTTACTGTTAATACTTGCCACCAAAATAATAATAATAATAAAGGCTTTATGTCAAACAATACATTCCATTTAACCTAAAATAACATTTTGTGAAGATTTTTCTCCCTGATCTATTTATGGATCCAAAGTTTGAAGTTGTTTTTTTTGTTTTTGTTTGTTTGTTTGTTTGTTTTTAAAGATTGCATTTAAAAAAAAAAATACTTAAGCTGAAGCAATTCTAACTTAAACCAGTATGCCTAATTCCAAAAGCATGCATTTTAACTGTATTTTCAAATAGGTAACTGAGTATGTAACTACAAGATGCTTTCATCGCAGGTTGTGGATAGGTAACAAAAGAACTTGAAGATCTTTTTTCTGCATGAGTTCAGATTCCCAGAGGAAAAAAGACTGTTCTGTGTGTTTCTGCCAGCTGACACACAGAAAGACTAACGACTTTGCTCCGTCTTTTGCTCCATGGAAATCTAACTGTGATACGTTAATGGCCCTCATTAGATGTGTCACCTAACAGTCCCAAGCCCCATCATGTGCTCAGTGTCCTCCCCTCCCACCAAAATGTTTTATCACTCTTCTAATGATGTGAAGAGAGGCACGGGCCTTTAGCAGCAGCACCTGAGATGTCTGCAGGGGAATGATGAAACGTAGTCATCTCCTAGGTCCTGTGCAGCCACCCTAAGCACTGGTCTTCCTGGTTTCCTCAAATCACGTTTTGTGATAACTCTCTATAAATGTGTGTGAATAGCCTGCTTTCATGCTTGAACTCGGTTACGTGATTAATGCTTAATGAGTTCATTATCCTATTTAATGTTTCATGGATAATTTGTGACTATTTAAAAATAAACATGTATATTCAAGGTCTGAATTAATGAGGAGAAAAAAGCAAATTCTGAAATACGTATTGATAGGATAGGTAATTGCTTAGAACAGGAAAAAATCCACTTCTCCTCTCCCACATGTAACCCAAATGTATGAATAGGTCAGTAGATACATGCACATAAACACACACATGTATTTTTGTTAGCTACCTTTATGTCCTTCCACAAAAAGTATCAGGATGGCTCTTCGTGCTACCAGTAAATTGTGGATTCAAAAGAGTCACCTCTTTTGTGAAATACAGAGAACTAACTAGCTTTAGGTATTATTAGGTAGTTAATTATAACTCACTATGCTTTAGGTATTCTCGACTTGAGCATTTTGATCCTTTTCTCACAAATGTGTATAGGGAAATAGAGTAGAACTGGATTTTAGAAGTAGAATTGGATTTCATTTGCATATATTTTGTTGGACAACTCAGAAGGGATGGATCCTGCTCCTAGGGAGGGCTGCATTGAGGAAAAAAAAAAAAAAAAAAAAAAAAAAAAGTGTTTTTGTAGTATATCTGCACTGCTTTCAAGGCATTCCCTAGCACAGTTTTTGTCTCTGCCACTACCGCTTTCATTCCTGCTACTGTGCAGTTTCTTTTGCTATCCTTTTCTTCCTTGAAGGTGATGAGATCTACAGCACACGGGACATAACTGATAACATTATCTCCTGGTAGACATCACATGCCAGGTAAAGAGATTTGTATTTAGCATACAGCACCTGAAATGAATATATGTTCAGCCTCCACTTGACAATATCCTTTAGATTACGGTGTCTTGACTTGTTTAATGTGGCACTATGCTAGATGAGACTTGCGAATCAGAAACTGTTATAAGATGTTTGTGTCTAAATCAAAAACAATATTCACCCTAGAATGAAATTCCAGTCCCCCACAGAAGCCAAGGAAATTTTGCCTTCAACTTTCCTGTGACCAGAATTTCAATCAGAGTTGTTACAAGAAAAACAATTGAATAGCTTTGGTGGTTATCATTTCAGTCAGAATCTCCTGCATTTTTATTAAATTAGCAGTCAATAACAATAACTTCTGAGAGCGTTAGAGGACAACAGAAGAACAAAGACGAAAAGGAAACCTTTCAAGGTAGATGTTTTTCTTAGGCAGGCACATGCTAGCCTTTGACAGTGGATGTAGTTCCATCCCCATCTGTGGGAACCTGAAGAGGAACAAAAAATTAGTCTGCTATAATCTGTATCAAAGCAAAATTAATACTACCCCTTGGGGTTACATATGTCTGGGCAATTTGCGATAGTGAGAACTTATTGGAAGTACACTCTGGAGTCTGCCCAGGAATAGATTAGTCCATTATAGAGGTAGACAAAGGCATCCTTATCATCCTGCTCTAGCAGTGCAACATGGCTTATGGTCTGTGGAACTGTGGTTTTGTGAGGCTGGAATAAAAAAAAAGAATAGACCACATATCTGTGGTGAATGGCCATGTTAGTGTGGAGCAGTAAAACCAGGAAAAGAAACCCTATTTAAAAAGGATTTTGTTCCAACAATTTTGAATGCTGTTTTGTACTCCATAGAAAGCAGTATCAAAACTATGAGTTTATCTTTTCACTTGAAATAGTTTTGCAAAGCCAGAACAGATATAGGAGCCTAGATCATGCATCATGAAGAGAATTACTAAGTTCTGAAAACACGGGAGACAGAAATAGTATTATTAAACTTGCATGTTGAGTTTGCAATTACAGGCTCCAAAACATAGCAATAATATAAATACCTATTTTCAACAAATGAATCCAATAACACTGCAAAAGAAGGGCACAAGTTTCAGATAAAATATTTCTGATTTTCTCATTACTACTTTAAAGGGCAGGCCAAATATGGTTTATCATATTTTCTATTTATATTTATTTTATCAAGGAGAAGATGCCACAGAATTGCTTCCTAAAGCTCTGTCATCAACATAACATTACTGGAAGGGGTTTTACAGCAGGAAGTAGAAATCAAATTATATTGATGAAGTGCATGTCATGAGGCAAGCAAATCACAAGTAGATGAACTCAGGGGACTAACTAGTTTTCAAGTATTTAGAACTCCATCAGGATACGTACTAAATTACTCAGGTATCACACCTATGGAAGGGTAGAAGAAGTGAACAAATCCAAAAATAATGTTTTTCTTCAGAACTCTGGTTATGTTTACAACTGAAATATACGCTTCTCTAACAAAACTAAGCTAAAACCTTTCATATAATTGTAATGTGTTTCGACTGGAATTGCAGGAATATATCATCTTACAGCTAGGGTATAAAATCATAGGAAGAAGTGAACATTTAAACTAGATTTATCCCCTGTGGAGGACTTCATACGGAAATTAGAAGATGATCAGATCTCTGAATGGTAATTTAATAGCTAATTTAAAAGCTTCTCTTGCTTAAATTGTAAAGAAACCACAAGATACATAGTTAATATTACACAATGCATACTATAGCACAGACATATGTTAGTGAGGAAAGGACTCCAAAACCACAGTTTGAGTTTCATATTAATTTGAATATATAAGATTACCTAAAATGTCAGGTGCTTTTAATCACGTTTTAAGCCACCGATTAACACAAAAACAACCTACTGTTCTGACTTCAGGCAGATTCTGCCTAATCCCAATAAACCACTCGGGGAAGTAATTCCTCATTCAACATCCAGTCTATTAAATTCACCTGCAAATAAATGAGTGTTGCACCACAGCCAGAAATTCCATAAATTTATCCAATTTGGGGACTGAAAATTCTCTGCCTTCACCTCCCTTTCTTTAATATTGACGGCTGTAGCTTTAATGCCTCCTCTGATCTCAAATGCAGTGAGAGCTAAGCCCTGATCACTCGAGCAGGCTAGTGTCAAGCCACCTGCGGGTGTGCATGAACATTGGAACCTCACACTCAATCCCAAACTGCCTCGTGCATTTTTGTCTCTGCTATTACCTTTAGGGGCTTTTTATATATTTCCTTTTACAATAACATTCCCCATGCAGAGAGGTCAAGGAAATCAGAACTATTAAGCTGATTTCACTAAGCACAATAGAATTAAATAGCACAGCATCAAAATCATGCAGAAAGATTACATTGAATAGTGCTCTATGCTACATTCAAAAAGTAATTTCATATTAATTAATCACTGGTCATTTTTTACACTGACTCCTCAAGGCTTAAAGATGCTGTTGTGAGATTTGGAGATGGTTTTGATTGCGCAGCCACACAGGGAGAATGGGCATAGTTGATGCGTTGTGAAGCACATCTCCACTCTGTCCCCTGGCCAGTTGGATGAGCTCCGAAGGGACTTGTCCCTTCAGTGAATTGCTTACAGTGAACCTTGACGTCCTGTGAGTTTCTTTCTCTCCATTTAGCTCTCCTTTTTATTTGTGAAGGAGCAAGGTATGTTCTCCTTTCCAGCACAGAAGAAAGAGAGAGGAAAAAAGAAACAACAACCGCACACACACATACACACACACACACACACACACACAAGAGGAGTCAGCTTAGTTTCTTTTCCAACTAAATAAGCCTAAAACACTCATGGATTTCCCCACAGGGAAAGCTTCGGACTGATATGTTGAATCAAGACAACGTGAAGCTCTTCCAGCTGTCACAGCACAGCAAAAGTACAGGTTTGTCTGCCAAAAGCCAGAAGGTTATTCTGTCACTGCTTCTGAATGAGCTTGTTGGGGATAGTTTGCTGATTAATTCAATCCAGTTGCTTCTAAGATGGTTTCACGGAAAATAACTGACTGATATTTATGCACTGACCCTCTGCTTCTGAGATTTGGACAAAAATGTTTCAGAAACAAGGAACTTTGAACCACCTTGGAGCTGCATCTCTAGCAGGGGCATCAGTGGGGCAGGCTGGGACTTCTTTCTGACAGCTAGAAACCCTGGGCCCCTGGCCAGGGATCATGGATCCATCTCATCTGAAAGGGGGGGGGGGGAGGTGGAAAGCCTCCGGTGCTGGTGGGATCAAGCATGCTTAGCTTGTGTAATTGCGTAATTGCTATATTACACCATGTATGGTGTAATATAGCAATCTGCATAAAAGAGAAAAGGACCGCATCTTTATGTCAAGGAGTCAATCCAAAGGCCTTAGAAGGGAAAGAAGAGCACCTGAAGGCAATCAGGCATTTTCAGTCAACTCCGAGGTGTGAACAACTGTCTCTTGCATTCTACCCCTGATGGCATCCATTTACCCCTGATGGCATCCATTTTCCTTATCAAAGAGGACCACCACCTAAGTGCTGACATGACTACTTACAGGAACCTTCTCATGCCCTTCAGCGGGTATTTTTTTTTTTTTTTTCTTCTTCTGTATCTTCATGCTGTAAGGTAAAAATATTTGGAATCAGAACAACTTTTGGAGTTGGACTCAACTTCTAGCCTAGACAGGTAAAAAATTGCCTATCCTGCTGGGTTTTGATTGAAAGTTAGGGTTTTGCTTAAACAATGAAAGGTGTGGAAATTCTCTCTTCTTCCATAAAATGAAAAAAGCTTTTACTCAAAAATGGTAAACCAGTATTTTAGAAAATACCAAAATAGCCACTATTTTTGATAAGAGAAAAATAGAACCAAAATAACATCCTCAAGGAAAAAGTCTTAATTTCATGGAACTTTGTAAGTTCAAAAAGGTGTTCAAACAGCATGTAGTAACTACCTAATTATAGTGGCCTACCAATAAGAAACATAGAGATGAAATGCTTTTAATTTCTTATATAAAGCATATCTCTCACCATTTTAAGGGGGCAATTTCTCAATTGCAGCTGAAATCTAAAATTATCAGTTTGATCAATGGTCTAGGTAGATGAAAAATCTGGTCAACCCATTAAATAAGAAAGTTAATAAGAAGAGAGAACCATCTCACAGTTCATGAAATAGTACAGCAAAGTATAATTTTTCAAGTCTTAGTAATTATGTTGGCTATCACACCATTACTGATATAATGTGAAGCTAATAAGCCAAGTAATTAGAATGCAGTAGGTCAGAGTTTTCACCTTAATATGTGAAGGGTAAATGAGAATGAGGCATTATAATATTTAGCATATGGCTAAAACAGTACAAAAGCAATACAACTGAAAGGTTACTTTTTAGAGGGAAAATGTTCATCGAGTTGAAAGTTGTTTGTATTGATTTACATGCTGGGCCTAGTGAAGGTCATTATGGGGATTTAATCATGTTACAAATGCATCAGAGATGTTGGAGCTTCTTGTATGTGGACAACTTGCTGCATTGTGCAGCTGTGGTGAAAGTTCTTACAACCTGAATTGCATTTCTCTCACAAGCCACTGGCAAATCAAATGCAGGACCACAAGAGACTTCCTAGTAGGAAGTCCCAGATCAGTCTGTACCTTAGAAAAGGAAGTGTGATGTTCCTGAAAAGTGTGGGGAGGAACTTCCTTTTGTTATGTTTCTGTTCACAGCATCACCAGACCGAATTCTGTTGTTTTATGTTCACTATCAGACTCTTTTAAAAGAAATACGGTTACAGAGAAATTAAGCTTTGTTTGCTACTTCTGCTATGGGGCACAGCGATGCCCCATGTGTGACTGTGATGCACAAGGCTGCCAGTTGTGTTGCTATGCAAAAGATTTGTAACCTTTGCTCTATTCCACGTTGTAATAAAGCCTCTCTTTTTGATTCCCATTTGTCAGTATCAAAGAAAAATGGAGATCATGAAATTGGTCTGCAACAATTGAGTGGAAAAATGCACAGACTGAATGAAAGAAGCCAATGGGAGAAGTAATTTGAATTCTTATGGCAAAGCAGCAAGAAAAAGACTGCCTCCCAGAAGGTTTTGAATTCAAAAGGTGCCTTTGAGGTTTTAGAATCTCTTCAGCTTGCATGTTGTAAGCGATACCAAACACTAAAAACATTAAGAGCTCTAAGGAATGCACATGCCTACGCTTCGCTGAGCAGCATTACTTTAAAGGGCAGTTATGTAAAGTTCCGAAAATTGCTTCAGAAACTGAAAAGGAAGATAACTCTGATGGGACAGAGCCTACAGCACGCTTGATCAACACTGAAAATGTAGGCATTGTCACACGTGTGAGGTAATTGTCTCTATCTGAGAATCTGATCTTGATGAGAACAGGAGTGGAAGGCTCCCTTCGTCCCACATCCATGTTTCAGATGATGGTGTATGAAAGGTCCATTTAGGGAATAAGCTTATCATTTATGATTTTAACAAATGTCCTTCAGATGCAGTCATATAAGAAATAACTTTTTAGATGGAAATTGGAACATGCCCAGCAAACAAATCATGGTAAGTCAGAGCAACCACTCTAACTTCACTTTCTAAGGAACTAAAACAAAATATAACTCTAAGGTGGGCATGACATTTATGATGTGAATAAAATTTAATGAAAAAAAATGGACTGTTCTAATGTTAACGTGTTTTATAGACCAAAATTATTTTATTTAAATATTAGCTTCATTACCACTTTAGATAAAAAGCTGTGGATAGGAATACAGACTGAGCCGCTGACATCGACTTCATTCATAGGGCTTTTACATAGCTGTTAGATAGAAAGCATTTAGGGAGTAGTGCCTGACCTGACTTCTATGGCTTCTACTGCATTGACTTTCTTGAAGCAGGAGTGGGTGCTGGAAGAGGTGAGAGGTCATCGTTTTCCAAACCTCAAAGGAAAAAATAATAAAATAAAATAAAATAAAAATAAAGAAAAGGAGCTGTCTTCTTACAGCAGCACCACTACCATCCTCAGCAACTTTTTGTTCACAGTCTGCCCAAGAGCAGAGGTAGACTGAACAGTGCAAGGAATGAGCACAACCAAGGGAAACCTCCACCTGCATCCCAGCAGGAGATTTGGGTGACAGTGGTGGAACAGGAAGTCTTGCAGCAAGTTCTGTGCCTCACCAGTGCTCTGCCTGGGGAATGTCCCATGGTCCCAATCAAATTCCTCGGTGACCTTTAGGAGCCACTTGCTCCTTCTTTGCCTCTGGTCAAGAACTGATGTTTGGGAAGCTGCTCACCAAAGCAAGTCTTCTTGGCACCAACAGTTTTTGCTTCTACTTGTTTAGATCCTGCTAAATAAAATGTCAGTGAAGTGAATATAAATGAGCATAAAAATAACTTATCATTGCCAGACTACACACTCAAATTATAGTTCCTCAATAATTGCTTGACTGATGCGTCGAAGCATATATCTTTCATATCCATGCTAATTAATGAGTTGGCACCTCAAGAGATTCAAAAATATGCTTTTTCCTTCACTGGAAATGATGTGTAAGACTCCAGAGTATTTCCATGTAAAATTCCATCTAATATTTATATTTCATTAAAATATACTTTTTTTTTAACACTTTGGTACAGTAGCAATCATTTAACTCCCACAGGTCTTAACTATGTTCACACAAGGGCATGAATAATTCAAAACATGATTTATGCAGTTCATTTCACTATTGTTTTTTTCTGTTGCATGCACTGTCCACGAACTGAGCACAGACTTCTCAGGTGCACTTCTTCCCAAGCACAAGTTCTGCATCTCTCCAGTGAGCAGTGCAAGAGGCTAAAGGAACTTCAGGGAGGAGTTGTTGCACTTTTGTTGCTAATCACTTCAGGAGATAACATGGGCTCAGGCTTCTGAGTGATGGAGATCAGCGAGCTTCTATCTTCCTATTGCCTCTCTAAAGGGCTTCGTGATAAGATGCTCAGACATCCATTTTCTTTTTTTTCCCTCTCAGATACTTCAAGCTGATAAAGGACTGAAAAGTGCTCAGATTTCATCTATTCATCCGCCCCAGTCCCCTTGCTGCCCCACACCTCATGTGCATCAATGAGGAAAAGCAATAGGAAGTATGATACTGAAGCCATTGTAAACCTTGTCCTTCTACTCCAGAGTAAAACTAATTTGCATCAAATTACAAGTCTGTCACAGTTGCAGGTGTGAATGTCACTAGAAGACATGCATTGTCAGTTTTTATTTCATCATGCACTGAAACCTGGAGGCAATTACTCATGTTTAATATCTGAACTCTAAATAGCTTTAAAGATGTTGAAGCAAATGTCCATTTAAAAATAAAAGTGGAAATAAAGTCTAAAGTTCCGGTAGGTTTCAGAAGCTAAGATAAGGGGAAATACCACTTATTAAAGACTTGGTACAAACTGGAAAAGTAGTTTTTTTTGTTTCAAATCTCCTCAGGTTTTCAGCAGAGCTCTGCTTTGCTTGATCCTTTGGTAGAATTGCAATCAGTGCCTAAGCCACAGAATACTGCTGCCTAAATCATGAAGGTATATGTTGTCTTCAGATAATAAATGATTCTAATTGCCCAATTTAATTTTAAAGGAGATGAGCAATGGATGACTGGAGAAACAAAACAAAACAAAACAACAAAAAAAAAAGTGGATCTTGGATCTCCTCTACTTACTTCACAGTGCATAAACATAAAAAGTAGTTTTGAAAAAAATGAATGTTGCAAGTCTCCAGTGGAAGAAATTCAGATCTACAAGTATTGCTTTCCTTTCTGATTAACTGTGGCAGGGATGGAGATCTAGAGGGGAGCAAGAGCTCACTGCCCAGCAGTTGAAGGCACACTTCACTAATGCCGCTCTGAATCCCTCAAGTCTGCAGAAACAGAGAATAAATCTCCTAGGACATGCCTTCCTTCAGGCATTGAAAAGGATTTGTTTTTTTTTTTTTCAAGTCCTAAAGAAAAACTAGAAGAACAGAAGCTGCAGCAAGATGAAGAGCTGTTTAAAGCACTGCCCGTACTGTTTCTGTGACACTGTGGTCTCATTGCTTTCAGTGTGTCTTTGTGGCTGGGAGCAGGGACTCTGCCAGCCCTCACGATGTCACTTTTGCTCTGGGACCTGCATCAACGATGAGGGTACAGAACAGGTCAGGATGGAGCTGGCTCTTACCTGGTCTGGAAATCACTGAAGTAAATGTTCCTGCATTACAAATAAGCATCAAAGCTTGCTGGAATCAATGAAGAGAAGTCTTATTGCTGCTACTAATTTTTATTTAAAATTTTATTACTGCAGTTCGGATGAAAGCTAGATGCTTGGCATATGCAGGCCATAAACCCCTGACAGCTGATTGTCAGCCAAGGCTAAAACATGCCTTTAAAAGTGACAGGTGGGGAGAGGCTTGCAGAACTTGACCTGCCTTAAGCACATCAGCATGTGACACCAGCCCTAGGTTAATAAATATTCTTTACTGTGAGCATGTGCAGAGGGGCTGCTCGAGTGTAAGAAGTTGCCATATGGTGTAGCCAGTGCACCTGTGGTGCTGCAAAGAATGATGGATCATGTGCTCTCGCAGTTACATGGTGTCATCAGTTATTTGGGTGAGAATGGGAGAGACCACATGTAAGCTAGGTAGCGTGTCTTCTCAAAACTTTTGAAATAATACAAGATTGGACTGCAACGTGCTTGTAGGAAGAGATGATGCTAATGTGTATCAGGTGGGTGGAGGACTGCAGGAAGATTTAACGTGCTTCGTGCTATTTCCATCCCAGCAAATCCATGTCTGGAGATGTCCTGGAATACTTGAGAGCTGAGGTCAGTTTTGGCAATGCTGTATTATTACAGGCAATTCCAAATTTCTCACCTCAGAGAGCTGAAAGGCAGGGAAGACTAGCACAAATTTAAACTGACCAGAAAAGAGGTCTTCCAGGAGAATTTAATTCCACCACACTTTTGAAGTAGCTGAAAAATGAGGTCTCAGACAGCATATGCAGCACTAGGTGTTTAGTGCAGGATGATGTGCGTGCCAGGGCAGTTCGCCGGCCGTGGTTGCAAGCTGGCTGCTGGCCAGTGAACAAAGAGTGTAAGGGATGGGCAAAACGCAACTTTTGTGGTCCTTGTTTTTGGCAGACTGGCATTCATACAGAAAGCAGCTAAAGGCAAACAGGGAGTCAGGTGCTCCATGTCACGGCCCTAACTGTGGCAGTGGCCTTCTCCAGTGTTGCAGTCTACATTGGGCTGGTCTTTGGCCCTGAGCGTCAAGCAGTGCCTTGGCTTGGAAAACTGAGTTTGCAGTGCACATGCCAAATAGTCCTGCTGTTGAGATTACTGAGGCACAATGAAGTATTTCTGCTGGAGAGAAGCGCTGTGGTGGAGGAGCTCCTGGGAACAGTCTTCTCTCTGCCTTCCTGGGAAACTGTGCTCCAAAGTGAAATTGCTGGGCTTAGCTGTGAGATGTCAGAAGCAGTTAGGTAGTTGGTGTGTGTCAGCAAATAAGTGGACATTACTTATGTAATGTCCAAATAAAACAATGGAAATGGAAGTGAAAAAAAAATAAATAAAAAAGAGGCACTTGTACTACTGACTGCATTTTAATAGTTCACTACTGTCTTGTTGGTTTAGACCACACAAGCTATGTGAAACACTTCAGTACTGTGAGTTCAAATATCATTCCCCCGTCAAAGCACAGATTTATGGCATTTTTATTCTTACAGCATGCTCTCTCCTGGATAAGGCTTTTTGCAGGATAAGTAGCAGAGTCTGCCTCTTTCTTTGTTTTCCCTTGACCAGAATACACAAGAGAAAGAAATGGAAAACAACAGAGTAAAAGACCTGTAAGAATAGATCCTGCTTAGTATGGGGAGCATTCATGTGAAATTACAGAGAGGGAGAAACTGAACTAGCAGTATTGTCAGGTGGAATGGCTCTATAATTGAAGGAAAATGTGGGTGAAGTAAGTACAAAATAAAGGTTCAACAAATAGAAAGTACAGGCAACAGTATCATAGGTGGGTGACAGCAAGCTTGAGCCTACACTGCTGACAATAATCTGAGAAGAAAGGAAGGCATTTCCTGCAAATCAGGAAATATTTCCTGGTGGTATGATCTGTTCAGCTGAGGATGTTTGTTGATGGCTGACAAGGTACAGGAGAAAATAAACTCCTTTGAGGAAAGGTTTTCCAGGTGCCAACTAAGCGCAGAGTCAGGCAAAGTCCTAGGGAATCACGCAGCCATGTTCAGGCACAGGAGCAAGCACAACTTGCTGGGGCAGCAAGGATCTGCCAAAGCACGCAGGCACTACGTGATAGCCGAAAACCTTCATGAGCTGGAGAAAGGGTGCAGCATTTCCACTGATTGGAGGCAGCAATTTCTTCAGAAACAGGGCTATGCAACCACGAGGACTCTAAAGAAATTATTGAGCCCATTGTAAGGCATTACGGGACATTGTAGGAAGCTGGAATGGCTTTGTATGGGCAACTAAATTCTGCAGCTCCTGTTTGGTACATTGCTTGAGGGATACGTGAACAGAGATCGGACTTTTTGACAGATAATCCCCATCCCCTGTGTGCCGCTATCAAAACTGTGTCTGTGCTGAGGTGCCCAGCCTTGTGGGGACATGACAGGTGGAAGGTTTGTAAAAGTAGATGGGATGTCATGTAACTGCATGATGGTCGGGCCAATATGGTTGTGCGCCATATGTGTGCATGTATAATCACATTGGCATTCCCAGGCATCATAGGAATATCTACAGGTTACACCTTCAGCACGAACAGGGGGCATTAGCCAGTGCATGAGAAGACTTCGCCACCCTTGTCCAGTTTCATGTCTTTGACTTACATTTGTCTCTTTCTGACATGCTCTGAAGCCTCCTTCTCCATGGAGACTGCAGACTTTGGGCTGTTAGTCACAGCCGTTACAGGTTAGATTTTTCCTTCAGTCTTTAATAAGAGCAAATAACCTCCTTTCAGTTGAAATAGATCCTGTCAGCTGACCACCCAGTGGGCAAACAGCAAGGGAAGGGCTGGTGCAAGCCACTTGGAGTGCTGTAATTGCCCCAGACATTTTTTTGGTGTTTCCCCCACCTTTTTCTACATTTTCTTCTTTCCTTTTGTGTTGTGGAAGGTCCAAGACCACAGCAGGGGAAACCGAGCAACCAGTGGTTCTGGCAAACCTACTCAATGGAAGTGCCATCAAATCACAAAAAAGTAGGGCGTTTCCCTCCATCTTTTGTAATGAGGAGCTGAATTATGAATAAGAATGATGACTAAAACAACTGCAACCCCAACTGCAATAGGATTTATTTTCCTCCTTTCTTGTGCATGACTTTTCATTCTGATAGCCTGATAAGCATGAGACTGCCCATTTGCTCCTGTTTCTCACTGGTTTTGCAGCAGGAGGCAGGCAGCAGGGGCAGGGAGAGGAGTGGGCAGCAGCACGGCCCTGCTCTGCTGCTTGGAAGCATCTTTTCATGTCACAGCAACTTTGTCAGGCATCCAAAAGACATCTTGTGCAAAGTCAGGATGCGGTTAAAGCCCTGCAAGTCTCTTTTGTGAAATCTCACCCATCTCAGATTATACAATAGCGAAAATGCTCACCTGGGACATTCAGATTTAAGTTTCCTTGTAGAAGCAGAACAGAGACTTGAATTGAGTGGGGAGCAATTCCCGACATCCTGAGAATATCTGAACTACCAATAATTCTCTGTTTTTCTGATCAGAAATTTTGTCTCAGGTCCAAGAAAAACCATCCTTCAAAACTGGTATGTCTGTTCCCACAAGAATTTCTGGCTGCAATGAATTAACATTTTCTGAAACACTGCTGCATATTATGAGTTGTTTAGTTGGTTTTTTGATCAGGAAAAAAAAACATTTCATAATGTTTGTCTGTGTGATGTACAGATCAGCATTTTCCTCTTATTATCACTTTTCTGACTGGTTCCACCCATTTGTTTTTATTTTGTTTCAGAATGAAAAAATAAGTGGGGCTGTTCTACATTTCTGCATTACTCTGAATAAGGCCAGCGCCTGAGCTCACTTCCATGGTCCCCTGTGGGGTTTCAACCAAGCAATTATGGTGCAACAGATGGGGTAAGAGTTATTTCTAGATAGCAGTGTCATGTTTTATGAAAAGGTGGAGTAATGGCAGGGTTGCAGTGTAGTATTCAAACCTCTCAATGTTCTTCAAAATAGATACATGAAAATAGCATATCATATTCTCAATATGCTTCTGAACCAAATTCTGTAACGTCCATCGTAAGTATACCTTATGAATTTATTTTTCTTGTTATTTAAGAGGCGCATACTTAGATTCTTCAACTATGTGTTTTATCAGAAGATCAGAATAGCTCTGAACAGCTGTTGGTGCTGAATACATTATTTTTTTTTTTTGCCAAATCTTCTACCAGCTAGTTGAGGATACCAGGAAAAATGAATAATTCTTCAAGGAAAATCTAAAAAATATTTTTTAATTCCTTGGGGCATTAAACTGGTGTCTGTGACACTCCCTTCTTTATAAACACAAGTGTAAGTACACCATATTTTGGTATCGTTTTCAGAAAATTTGAGATGCCTTGAATATTTATTTGTTTAGCAAATATTTGTTATTTTCATTAGAAAGGAGCTTTAGCTTGTATCCACCCTGATCATTCTCATCCCTAAGAATAGGAAATGCACTACCCATTATCTTATTGATGCATAAAATGTACCAATACATGTATTCATGAAAGAAATACAAATTATTTATTGTGAAATAATAGAAGATAGAAGTTATATTAAAAATGGAGCTTTAGAGATGCATGCTAAATGTCAAAGAATTTGTCTAAATACTATAAATGTTGAAATTATGCAACTTAAAATTGTGAGCTTTTTAACAAAAGAAAACAGACTTATCTGCAGGAATTGTAATTGCCTAATGCTGACAACTTTGAAATAATGTAACTACGTAGAAAGCTTATAGGAAGATTTTCAGGCAGAGGAATATAGTGGGAAAAACACTGTGGTGGGTATCTCTCAGAAGAGCTTCTCTGTTCCCAGAGAGGTTGTACCACACAAATATTTCCTTTTGGTTTGACCCCCAACTCTCCAAATTTTACATTAGCAGCAGTTAAAAACTAGTGAGAAACCAAACCTGTTCATGGTCAGGTGAATGTCTTTACCAGTGGCATCAAGGTTTTAGAAGCTGAAGGCGGAGCAGATGGGGGGTTCTTTTCTGGTGGGCAGTGCAGAAGATATATTGGGGGCACTTGGGTTTGGGAGTAAACTGTCCTGGCATCCCACAATACCAGTTGTGGTGGCCCATCACCTCCTCTTACACACAGCCTCGTACGCCCGTTCCCTTCACAGGTCCCCTTTTTGGTCTGAGTTGTCCAAGCCTGGGATAATTTGCATGCTTGCCTATTTTTGCCAAAAGGAGAATAATAACAGGGAGTATTTTCTCTACAAACACTTCAGAAAGCAACTATCAGCTTTCTTTCAGACTTCAGGGTTTTCAGTTTTCAAGGTGCTGAAACAAAAGACAAGGATTAACATCAGGACTGCAGTGAATGAACCAAGCGACCAGTCTGCCAGCTCTGGGCAGGCTCTGTTGAAAAAAGCTCCATAAAGTTTTTCACTTGAGAAGAGGAACTGCCATTCCCCAAATCTAAGACTGTCAAAAGCAAGCGATGACCTCAAAATGGGCTGGTGACAACAGGTCTAACTTAGGTCCCAGCAGTACTCATTCCGACTTCCTAATGAAGAGGTGAGTCTTGCAGTGCTGCCCTTCACAGGCCTGGTTCTGGAACAGGCTTAAGTTATGAGGAACTACAATAATCAGGGATATAAAACAAGAAGGATAGAGCAACGAAGAGACAGAAGCATACATGTGTGCAGACTTCCACAGGAAGAGTTTTTTCATTGTGACTTAGAACAGGCTGTCACCAGGGTCAAGGAATAGATGGGAAATGAGAAAACCATATGCCAAGTAATGGCTTCAGCATTCAAGGCTGGGCTTTTCTAGTCACTATTCACAGGATCATTAAAGAAAGAAAGAAAGAAAATTTATTCATGTCTTTCTGTCTTGTACAGTCTATCACTTTCATATTTAAGCAGTGACTCCCATATATGTGTTTGTGTTTACTAGAAGCTGAGGTGACTAGCAGAAATCTGATAGTCTTTTTTATTATTAGGGCTTCTTGAAGTTTAAACTTCTAAATCATATGCAAAAAAAATATTAAAATAATACTATCAAAGGCTCCGTCTTTCGGAGATTCAGTTCATAAATATGCACTTTGATGGAGGAAATGCAGACCCTTTTATGCAGTATGAATGTCATCAAGGAGATATTCTCATGCTAATTATTACAGACAATTCATGGCTGAACAGCTCTCAGATAATGTAAGAAATGGTGGGGGCTTATTGCCACGTTCTCCCATTCTTCTGCTAAAGCTCCTGTTAACCACTTTTTACCTAGCTCTGCTATTTATTTGAGTCTTTTCATCTCTGGGGAGGGAAAATGCATAGTTCAGAAATAGTTGGTGGGGATGGTGTGAGGCCCTAATGGTGCTGAGTGATCCCAGGGACCCATCCCTGGTCCACGAGCCCCATTTCAGCCCCGTGTGTGCTGCTCCCTTGCAAGTGGTAGGTGTGCACACAATCCCTGCCTCTCTGTTTAGACCAGGTAATGGCATTAGAAGGGGCAGTCTATCCCAGTCTGTGGTGATATCTGCTGTGAACAACAGCTATTCTCAGGAAGAACATGAAATACCAATTTTTGGCATGGCGTAGACAGAAGAAATGCATAGGCATGATGAAATGGGAGGATTACAATGCAACGACCCACCTTAAACAACAAAGTGCTCATTTTCATGAGCTTTCTTACTGGCATTTCCATGCCACCGATGGGATGAAATCCCAGTGCTCTGCAAAGAAGATGAGAAAACCACCATGTCCTCATTGAACACGGAGTCTCACCCTCATAGCCAGAGATGTGAGCATCTCGAGCTGGGAGAGAAGTAGAAAATAAACAAGTGAGGAAAAACAGCTTAAGGCATAACAAGTTTAATATATTTTTCCTTTAACATTTGGGGGTAAGGAGGGGAGGGGGGAGAAGTGTATGCCAAATTTAAGGTTGATTGCCGATGGCCATTACTTATGTAACAAACTTGCAGTTGCCAGCAGTGCACAGGGCTGATTGACCTTGGCAGCGGTACATAGGTATTATTCTCACACAAATCCAGTAATCTTTGGCAGTTTCTGCAATGCTCTAAGCAGAGGCAGGCTTGTCAGCTGCTAGAGTATGTTCCTCCTATCTCTTTGCCATTTTCTTTCAAGAAGCAAGGAAAAACTAATGCTAGTTTCTGTCCATATTAAAGAATGTTGCAACAGGGCAAATCTTTTAATTTGCTGCACTGAAAGAGCAGTTGCGGAGCTGGGCAGCATGTAAAAAATGTTGTGCAGAAAAGCAATAACTTAAAATGGATGCTGGAAAAAAATGAATTTAGGTAGCAGAGGAGAAATAACTCGGGCTGAGCATTCTCACAAGGCTGTGATGTTCGTATTTCCTCTGGGTGGGTGCAGACTCTATTTTCTGTGCCATTTTGCTGTCAGTACAGATCCTAAACAGGATTCAAGAAAAGATGAAATGTGCATAAGTGTGAACCAGAAAATGTCAGGTTTCCAGGTCAGGGAACTTGCAGAAAAATAAATAGGGGGAAAAATCCTGTTCTGTCGGCAGAAGGGCATCTGCAATAACTGGCAGCCAAACCAGGGATTAATTACAGCAGCACCTCACAGCCGAGCCTGTGAGGATTTTACCACCCTGGGCCAGAAGCTCTGTGACGCTGGTAGAGTCCCATTCTTTGGATGGGATCACAGTTGGGTTTCAGGGCATGTTCCTTCTGGGGAAGCTGAACCTCAGGACAGAGCTGTCCCCTGTAGACCACGCAGAGGGACTGGGGTCTCTGGAGTTTGGTGGTGAGAGTCACCTGGCTGTGCTCCAAGTTTGTTTTTTTGTTTGGTTGAATCCCAAACCTGAAAATAAGTAGAGTAACCTGAAAAGCTCAAGTGAAGGTTTGTCAGATCCCCAGTTATTCCACGACCTTCTTAACAAGACATCTTGGAAAAGCACATGAGACAGTTGGAGTGGCTGGGTGCTAGTGCGGGGGCTAGCACAGCAATGCAATCCTGTGATTTTCTTCCAGGGGCACCCAGCTGCCTGCCCGCTCCTCATCCTGCACTGCACCTTGGTCAGGGCGTTATTGTTTCAGCTCTAAGTGCCAAAAAGATCATTTAGTCTCTCATTCCCTTCAGCCTGAATAAAAATTACTTTTAACTAAAAAAGTACTTACGTCTGAGACTAAGCCACAGAGCTTCAGTTACTGTCTGTGTCTGGTTTATGCTTTATACATACATAGGCAGGTAAATAGGAAATGAAAAAGAGTTTGCTCACTCTTACTCTTTCCATCTGCTACCGGGGTCCTTGAGCATGGTGCAGCCAAGTCATCAAACAGACTTACATGGTCCAAGATGTGTATATATTGAGATTTCTTTTATATCTGCCTCCCTGGGATAGGGTAGGAAGACTACTTGATTTTCAAATTCAGATACACTTCGGGCATGAACAAGATCTTTTTTATTTAAAGCAGACTGATTTCATTTAAATATGGATAAAATCTCTCTGTGCTATACCTTTCATCTTTGTTCAAAAAATATGTATTTTTAATCACCTCTCTTTCTGTGTCCAGTAGTGACTCAAGGGTCTAATTCTGTACCGGATGAATATTTAACTTGCAGTGTGGTCTTGCTGTTGTTGCAGGTTCACCCATCCGTTAGGCTTCTTGGGTGTACCCTCCTGAAGGATCAGAGCCACCTTTTGTCAGCTAGCTTGGTAGCCTGGTAGTCTGTCATACTGTTACCAGGGGTGTAGCCAGAACCCTGCACAACCACAAGCTGGTCCCTTGAGTTTTCCCACAACTTTTGAACCTTCCGGCTGTCAGTGCTTCTTTGTCATGAGAAAACCTGTAACAGAGGCCACTCCTCACATACCAGGCTTATTTGTTATTTATAAATAATTCTGTTACTCATATCAATATTTAGGACAGGTGCTTTGTTGCTGTTTTTCTGCTGAGGGAATGGTCTCTGCGTTTACATTTTCATGCAGCTATACGGTAAGCACTTGAAGGAGAAGGCAAGATAGGACAGTAGAGGAGGGTTTTATGCTCAAGCATCCACATCCTCCCAGGCTCTGATCCTGCTAGCAGGTCCCCATGGAGGTTTCCAGGTCCACCCTGGAGAGGCAGGTTTTGCTGGGGAGCCCTTGGGCAGACCCAGGGCATGGGGCTTGCCCTCAGCATCTGAGTGAAGGCAGCTAAGGGAGAGCACGGTTTGCGCTTGCACAAAGTAATTCTCTGCATTTGTACGGCAGTCGTAAAGGGGTGCCGCAGGAGAGGGGTGCATAATCTTCCTTCCCTTTAAACTAAACCTTTTTCATTTTCTTTAAGCATATATTATATATTGTGCTTTTCTTTCTGCATTTTATAAGCTTCTATTTCTTTTGTATCTTAATAAGGACAGCAAAGCTGAACTGAAGTTTGTAATATATTAAATTGGAAACCTAGACTGGAATGAAAGATAAGAATCCAATAACACCAAAAAGACACATAGAACAAAATCAGTTGTAAATGATTTATGCAGCAGGATTAGGAGGTTAAAAAGGCAAAATCTTTAATGTTCGCTCATGCAAGAATGTCAAATCACTGGTCTAAATAAAGAATTTGACAGTAATAAAACTTTAAAAGTGGACATTTTCAGGTAGCACAATCTGCCATAATAGAGGTCATAAAACTTGGATCTAAGTATTTGCCAGGGATGTTAATGGCTGAGATGGTCACTCATCTGAACTTTGAAAATGTGTTTTATAACCTGCTTTAATAAACAGCTATTAATCCAAGGCATATTTATATGCCTCAATAAGACCACGCTTCCTAGGCTCGCCCGCTTTATCTGCATCTCTGCAGCCCTTGTGCTTCGGGTGCCAGCATTCCGCGGCTTTTGCTGCAGGGCTAACCCTCATTTCCTTTCCACCTCACCGAGGGCAAAAGTTGCATGCAATCGTCTTAAAAGTTTGATGGGAGGGCAGTTTCTAAGCGCCGACGAAGGACACCTGTCCCTGAATGACTCAGGATGGAGCTTGTAATTCTGTGTGGCGCATGGAACATGCCAGGAAAGCCGGGGCGTTCAGCTCCCCGGAAAACGAAGCCTTCTCTCTGCCACCTAGCATTGCAGGGGGCTTGCATGTGTCGTGGAAGAGCTGAATATGAAGCCTGGCTGTGGGCAGATCAAAAATAGTGCCACCGATCCTTCTCTCCTTCCAACATCCACTTTACGAATCGGAATAGCAGAGGCGAGAACCAAAGCTGGGTTAGCGCAGCCTCAGGGCAGCGGGACCCTTGGCTCCCCTCAGCCCGTGCCGCTGTGTGTGACAGGTTCCCGTCCCCCGGGGACCATCGCTGCCCATGGGGAAGGGAAACAAGAACCAGGGCTCTGAGCAGCCCCGGTGGTCTGACAAAGGAGCCGGTGCCCGCTTTAGCACGGGACAAGGCTGACATCGCCTGGCTGCGGGCGATAACTGCAGCGGCCCCCAAAGCACGGCGGGGACCCTCGCTGCCAGCCCGGGGTCACCTCGGGGTCCTGCCCCTGCCCCTGCCCCTGCCCCTGCAGGGGCTTCTCTACATCGCGGTGATGCTGGGAGAGCCCCCGGAGCCTCAGCAGAGTGGTGCCCCCGCCTCAGGGGGGCTGCAGGAGGGATGCCCCCATTGCGGCACTTTCCCCATCCTCAGTGGGCCCCGGGTGTGGGTGGAAAGCAAACAGGCAGAGAGGCAAAAAGCCTGATTTCCGCTTGCAAAGTGTTCAAGGCTCACCGTTCTTACAAAAGCTCGGGAAACTCTTCAGAGTGCAAGCTAGTTAGTCATTAAATTGGGAGTTTATTTGTTTTC